>OX377203.1:8798837-8824419 GCA_947396885.1 Heligmosomoides polygyrus polygyrus
AAGACATTTTAAATCAAAGAAAACTCTTCCGATTTGTAACAACCTTTATACAGGTTGAACTACAGACTCAATACAATGGTTAGAAAAAAATTTTGTTCAAGAAAAATTTAGAATAACTTTTTTTGAATTTTTTTTTACTTTAGCTGCCCGAATGAGTGTAATAATTTTATAAAATGTTTGCTTTTGGAGAAAACACAATATATTAAATTTTGTTTTAAAGCGCAGCAAAGCAGCAACCATAAAGTGCACTAGAAGACCGAATTGCGCCATGCACTCGAAATTCTCGTCGCGATTTTTTAATTGATTGATAGTGTAAATGCTGTTTACATGGAACTACGAGGCATGCGCGTTCTTAACAATTGTACTTGTTGCATTCTCTACAAGTATGTATAAATCAACTATAATTATAAATATAATCAGCATCCACATAATATAAATCTACGCAAGCAGTATTCTTCTTTTCCATTCCGTGTAGGTAAAAGAATGTAATACAAAGTGAATAAATACATCAATTACAATTGTGAAGAACGGGCATATCCCCACCTTGTGGCTTCATGTAAGCAGCATTTACACTATCAATCAGTCGTCTTGGACGAGTGCATGGCGTAATCTCATCTCTTGGCACTAACATTTTCCTGCTTCCGTTCTTTAAAACATGCTATCGAGCATTATATTTCCACGAAGAACTAGAATTTTATAAAATTTCAAATAAAGTGTTCACTTATTGGGTAAGTGAATTAAAGGTTTAAAGAAAACATACTGAAATTTTCTTCGAACAAAAAACTGTAGACAATGCAACAAGTACAATTGGTAAGAACGCGCATACCTCGTAATTCCATGTAAACAGCATCTACACTATCAATCAAATAAAAATCGCGACGAGCTTTTCGCGTGCATGGCTCAATCCGGTCTTTTAGTGCACTTTATGGTTGCTGCTTTGCTGCGCTTTGAAACAAAATTTAATATGTTATTTTTTTTTTCAAAAGCAAACATTTTATAAAATTATTACACTCGTTCGGACAGCTAAAGTAAAAAAAAATTCAAAAAAGTTATTCTAAATTTTCCTTGAACAAAAATTTTTCTAACCATTTTATTGCCTATAGTTCATCCTGTATAAAGGCTGTTGCAATTCGGAAAGTTCTCTTTGATTTAAAAAGTCTTAGGCGAGCTTAGAAGAGTGTCCAATTTGATTTGAAAAGTGTCCAATTCGACCTGAAAATGGTATATATATATATATATTTATTTATTTATTACACAAATAAGATCATGTTAAACAATGAAACCCTGTGAGATCGCGAACAAAAACATACTACCATTCTTCAAAAAAAAACGACAATAAGTAACTACAAAAGGAGACGAACAACCGAGAATAAACGTAATGCATTACTAAAATTACAGAAAAACTTTACGTCGGACGGTGGTAACTATCCAGAGAGGCCTTAAATAACGGCAAACTGATGATTCTTTGAAATTTTAGGAAATGAGGTTCCAGCCCCAACCGAGAAAAATGATAGCTGCAATTAAGCCTGGCTTTAGGAAAGCTAATTTTTTGCGAGCCTCCTCTGGTCACAGACCTTCTCAGTACGCAAAACATGTCCAACGGAAGGTCACATTTGCCATGAAGGATTTTATGGAACAAGAATAGGTCGTGCTTTTTCCTTCTATAAGCTAAATTCTCAAGACAAAAGTTGGAGTTCGTTTCATGAGAAGACGGGATGAGGAGACGGGACCGAGAGCTCGAATCATGAGTTTCCTTGTGAAGCTGTTTTGAACGCTTTCGAGTTTAGATACAATTTTCTTCTTGAAGGGATTGAAGATCACCGTTTTTTGGAAGAGTTTCATTTCAATTTGGAAGAGTTCGCTTTGGTTTCAAAAGTCTTAAGCAAGCTTGGAAGAGTGTCCAATTTGACGTGAAAATGGTATAAATCTGGTATTCTAACTTGTTCGTAGGTGTTATAACTGAAGAGGACTGCACATTGTGCACTTCCTTGCTTTCTTTATTGCTTTCGTTTCCAGACAAGGGCTCTCAAGTAGAGAATGTTCCTCATCAGGGGTTTGAAGGCAGTGAGTCAGGGTGAGAGTATTCTTACTCTCGCTGAGCAAGTGCCGAGGGCTTCTCCACGATGTTCTTTTCAGCATAAAACAGCTGGCATCCCAGGATCCGGTTAAACTTGTAGCGAAGGTTGCTGAGACCTATACTGCACTTCGCGTAAAGCACTGTTCCGGTTCCGCTGCTGCCTCGTGGCTTTTTCTGCGACACCGGCCGGCGACGGGACGCAGTGATACGGCACGCCTAGTAGTCGATTCCACGAAGAAGAAAAAACGAAAGCACATGTGCTGATATTTTGAACTCAGCAGATAACTCAGAGCCACTGCTTTGGTTGCCTGTCAGCGGTCAGTGGGACGAACTCTGGGTGAAGAAGTAAGGTTAAGCTTAGGGGGCGGGGCTTAGGAACTTCCCTGTTTCATGCAAGCAGCATTTACAGTATTAGAATAAAGGATAAAGGAAGGCGTTATTCAATCCGTTTTGGGATGCGCCACGCATTCTACTTCTGCGGGAAATCGTGGAGACGATTTGAATGCGTACATATTTGGCCACACAATGACTTGCGGTAGCCGGACGATGAACAAGTCAGTGCTCTATTCTTCCCAGACAAGTCTGGTACCAATTCCCCGACCCCAGAGGGATGGAAGGCTTGGCTGGATTCGGCGAGAAATCCGAACCAGGAACCTGGTGTCAGGTGCACGGGACAGTTGGCGCCTCATCCGACTGCGCTTCACGCGCCCATCTACAATATTAATCAAATAAAAATCGCAGCGAGTTGGATAAGTGCATGGCGCAGCCTCCTCTCCATCGTGCTACAAATTACTGATTTTCTGCACTCTTAAATAAATTTATAAGCAGAAATTTTGCTTGAAAACAAAATTTTTCAAAAAATTCAAACTAGCTTATTGGGGCAGCTAGTAGAAAAAATTTCAAAGCAAATCACCCTAAATGTTCCTCTACAAAAAATTATTTCAACTTTTTTTGGAGGATTCCTAGCTTCACCCGGTAAGTCTTCGTTTTGATTTGGAAGATGTTCGATTTCAAAAGACCGCTTAGAAAAGTGTTTCATCATTATATTATACATATTATTAAGGATAATATTATAATATTGTATTATTATTTGTTTTATTTGAGTTTAGAAAGTTTTCAATTTGGTTTGAAATGTGTCAAGTTTGTCATGAAATGTGCTCAGTTTGACGCGAAACTGGTGTATATGATGAATGTTGCGCGCGTATGGCGCAGTCGGAGGAGGAGCCGGCTGTCGCGTGCACCCGATACCAAGTTTCTGGTTCGAATTTCTCGCTCAGCAGGCCAACCAAGCCTTCCATTCCTCCGGGGTCGGGGGTTTGGCAACGGACTCGTCTGGGAAGGATAAAGTGCTGACTTGTCTATCGTGTGGCCACCGCAATCTTTGTATGGCCAAATACGCATTCAAATCGCCTCAGATACACCGCAGATGCAGAGCTCGTGGCGGACCCCAAAAGGGATAGAGTAACGCCGTGCTTTATCTGTTATCCTTGCCACATCTTGGGTAGGTCTAGAGTAAAGGCTTTTATGATTCCAGCCCTAGGTTGTTCATAGAATCGATAGGATACAGAATATTAGTAGCTCTGATATAAAGGAGTCATTGCACAACGGACAAAGGACGGCGTTACACAATTCCTTTCCGAATGCGCCACACATTCTACTTCTATGGGATGTCGTTGAGACGACGTGAATGCGTATATGGCCATACAATGGCTTGCGGTGACCAGCCGAAGAACATATCAGCGCTTTATCCTTCCCAGACCAGTCTGGTAGCAATTCACCGACCCCGGAAGGACTTAAGGAAGTCGCTTACTAAGAACAATGGAACGCTTGCTCCTTACTCTTATACCTTTGGTAATCAAGTCTCCTCCGAATGAGCTTCAGAATTCAACCAGGTTGAAATGCGAATGGGCTCACAGAATTTTATCCTTACCAGACAAGCTTGGTACCAATTCGCCGATCCCGGAGAGATGGAAGGCTTGGTTGACCTGGGCGGGAAGTCCGAACCAAGAAGCTTTGGTATCAGGTGCACGCGGTAGCCGTCACCTCCTCCGACTGCGCTACACGCGCCTAATAAGCCATTAAGTAGCCTAAATTACATACGCAACGCACTTTCATTATTTATTTATTTATTATTAATACATCTATAAGGATGCGCCAACATTGATCGTAATAAAGCCGCTGAAACATTGGCCAGAAAATCAGGTACAGAAAAGAACTCAGAACTCAATTACAATTAGCGAAAAACACTAAAAAGAAGGCTATCAAGAGCATTGAGGAGAAAGGCCTACGTCCATCTATGAACCTGCGCTATAAAGGGGGAAAATAACGAGAGGAAGGGTAGGACAGCTGACCGATAAGTAACATGCTCACTACAGAAAATCAGATCAGCCTGCCCATGGCAAGCTATGGTGTCACAATGCACCGCAATATATGAAACATAAAGGATAAAGGATAAAGGACGGCGTTACTCAATCCTTTTTGGGATGCGCCACGCATTCTACTTCTACGGGATGTCGAGGAGGCGATTTGAATGCGTATTTGGCCATAGAATGACTTGCGGTGCCAGCTGATGAACAATTCAGCGCTTTATCCTTCCCAGACAAGTCTGTACCAATTCACCGACCCCGGAGGGACGGAAGGCTTGGTTGACCTGGGCGGGAAATCCGAACCAGGAACCTGGTATCGGGTGCAGGCGACAGTCGGCGCCTCCCCCGACTGCGCTACACGCGCCTTATAGGAAACAACTGAGTAATAAGCGCTATATAGTGTTTACGACGATGACTATCCATAGGCCAGTTGTGCAAGTATGAAACAGCACTTTTGCCTGATGCTTGAAACAAGCTGTCAGAAACTGGCAGTATTATTATAATAGTGATTCTGAGGCACTTGAAGATCTAGCAGTAAATAAACCATGATTATATGATTACTATACCAGAAAGGGTACAATACGTGGCGCATAACAGTGCTTTCGAACTATTTAAAATAAAATCTGATGTAAAGACTTCATTCTATTGTCTACTTAGGTTAGAAACAGCCTTGACCTTTCTAACGGCACGCGTTCACCAGGTCATTCCAGTAATCCGTTATTCATGCAATGCGCCAGCTGGCACTTCATGGTTCGTCGAGCCCTAAGGTCACGCTATCGCGCAGCATCTGAAATTCATCTCGAACGTGCTGTAAATAAAGGAGTACTTTACGCCAGTTGGTGGTCGACTGCTGCTCGTTCGATGTGGTCACGTTCACCTCTCTTCTCCATGCACATGAAAAAGGGTAGCAGCTATTCATCAAAGGTGCGGATTCCTCAGATATCAGCGGTCTCTTTAAACTCGCCAATTGTCATTGCTGATAATAGAACGCTCATTCTCTATCTGTCATAATCGGCGTCCCTACTGCAGCATTGACACAGGGGTGTCCAGAAGTTTATGAATGCTTGCATGTTTCGCCAGAACTCGCTTCAAATCAGCTTTAAAAATGTGAAATTGTAAAACTTGTGACAATCGACAAATCTTCTTATATCGCGTCATCATTGCTGTTCTCAATATACCGGTTCTTTCCATATTTCATGCGTAAAAACGAAAAACGAAATCTGCCAGGTAGGTCGCAGCACTTCAGCAGCCTTCTTTATTAGTAAAGTCAGAAAAGTTGCTCATTGAAACAATGTAGCTTTACTAACAGGAAGTTTCAGAATCTTTTGCTTTAATCACAGCGTCACATCTCCTTGGCATGGACTCTAGAAGTTTGTTGATCACGTTGGGTCCGATATCTTCCCGTTTCTGCCTTAATATTCGAACTTTTCCGGAATTGTTTCTTGCTGTGAGACCTGCTAAACTTCTAGCAAGGTGTTTCCAAAGGTGCACGATTTGGTTCAGATCCGTTGACAGAGAAGATCACGACATAAGATGAATCCCAGTTTAATTGAACTACTATTTAACTGCTTTCGAAACACGTTTCGGGTCGTTGTCCTGTTGGAAAATCCGCGGCGTTTGGAAAGTTTCTCTGGAGTGTGGAGGCATGACATTGTTCAACATCTCCTGGTAGCGTTTGGAGTCCATAACTCCTTGGATTAGGTAGAAAGGTCCTGCTCGGTGTGCACAGAAGTATCACCAAACCACAACACTTCTTTCGCCATGTTTAGTAGTTGGCACGTTTGGCACAGCTGGCACAGTTAATACATTCTGACCTACCTCGCGTCTTTTGGACGTCTTACGTAGTGTGGTTCAGCAGATCCGATGAACTCGCTCTCTTCGCTGAAAAGCGCTTTTTCCCAATTGTCTACCGTCCAGCTCAAATTCTCCTTGGCAAACCAGAATCTAGCTTTCCTACTCTTCTCGTTAATGAAAGCTTTCTTAGAGGGACGCCTTTCATATGGTCCATAAGACCTCCATCGATGTTTTACCGTGGTCACACTCACATCTTAGTCGCGGTGGCAGCTACAGACTCCTTTATATCGGCGGCGGTCAGCGACGTGGTACGCAAAATCCTCTGGATGTCGTCTCTAGAAGTCGTCTCTAGAAGTAGTGTGACCTGTCTGACTTAGAGGCTCTTTTGCTGTTCCGGACTGCTTTATTCTTTTGACTATAACAGCAGCTGTCGAAATTCCTCATGCCAAAAGTAGTCCTACATGTCGATAAGAGACTTTCTTCTGGACGAGTCGAAAAATGACTTTTTGTACCTCAGCAGAGATACACGTTTTTCTCGGCATAACATAGAGTTTGCTAAACACCATTAGTATTTCAAAGCGCTACTAAACTGGCTTCATAGGAAAATGTGTTTACAAATACACTTGATGCTTTCGCAGCTCACCTTCGACCGTTGCGCACGGCTGACCTTGCACTTGCAAAAAAATCGACAATAACGAACGTAGATCAAAAGTATCATTATTGCAATCTAATTTGCTAGCACACATGGAAGTTTCACTCTGTTTGGCTTTTGAAGGCAAGGTATGACGAAAAATGCAAGCGTTCAAAAACTTTTGGACGCTATTGTATATACCATTTTCACGACAAACTGTACACTTTTCAAATTAATTGGACACTATTTTAGGCTAGCCTAAGATTTTTGAAATCAAAGTCGGTACAGGGAGCTGCAGAATGGGCGTGTACTCCGCACGTGTGTCAAAATTGGCCCTCCTGGAATTCCTTCCCTTGTATGACTCCGATGCGTTTTCCTATATGAACCATTTAAACTTTTCACAACAATGCAGAATTCCTTAAAAGTAAGTTACTTAAGCATCTAACGTTCACTGCGATATGCCAGAGAAAAGACGGTAAGGACAAACACTTCAATTCTTCAATTTATGACACCAAAAACAAGCGATAGCTATGAATCTTTTCAATAACGCATGTAGTTGAGAAGAAGGAGGCAAACTGTACAACTGACTCTAAAGGCCGCCACAGATTCCTGCGGCGCCGCTGGAGGCGAGCTCTGCGTCTCTGCCCTATGGTTAAGCATAGGGCAGCGGCGCCGCAGAAGTCTGTGGCGGCCTCAAACGGCTGAGGAGTGTTTTTATGAGACCCTGTGTCAGGAAGATCCTCCCTCTGACATCTTCATCGATTACTTCGCAGAATGGCATCCTTTTGGACGGGAGGCGTACATTCCCTATACGCTCCGCCGCCCGTTCCCATAGCTGCCAGCGCCGCCCCATTTGGACGAATTTGCGAAGCGCGAAAACCGCGCCGCGGTTTGTGGATTCCTTCATTGCCGTCGCCCAAAAACCTAGTATCTTATAGATGGCAATTGGGGCGCGTTATCTCGTGGTACCTCTAAATAGCTTCTTCCTTCACTGCGTTCTCGTAGTTAAGAACTATTTCTACAATAGGAAACCAACTTTAGCTCAGGAGAAGATGGTAGAAAGGCAGTCGATCACCAAAATCACACTTGTGTGCTGGAACGTCACCTTCAAGATGTTTTCTAAAGCTGGCTCTGGATCAGCTTATTTATAGTGTACAACATTTCAGTACAAAAATGGTCACGTGTCCATGTCCGTCTGCAGGTTTTTCGAGGTCGTACATGTTGTTTGACTAATTTTTTGTCTAATTTCCTACCATGGTGCATTGTGACTTGAGACGAGACCATAGATTAATACAATTAATAGTTACGGCAGGAGTGGCACCAAGTATTTTGAGCATTCGCTGTACCGATGGCGAGCTGCTGATCCTCTAGAAGGTCCACTGGGACAGCTCGCAGGACTATCTAACAGCCTGAGAATGCGAAGTGGACCGCATGGCATAAAAACTGTTGCACCCTCTTGGGGGCAACAGTCGCGTTTCCGCTCGACATTGACTGAAAAATGTACTCGTACTTCAACCCATAGGTTTATGATAAAATTCCATTCTTCAAAACTGCGTTACACAAATAAAATGCATCATAGGCTAAGGCCCCGTTTATACCTCCGACGCCGAGCGATGCGGTGCCATGCATAGTGGCCATATTGATCGATTCGCGTCGCTCGATCAATATGGCCACCATACGTGACGTCGCGTCGCTCGGCGTCGAAACATATACGGGCCCTAAAAGTTTAGCTGCAAGGTGAAGTGTCAAACTTTGCTGGATATTGCACACAAGAGAAATGTTCCAAGGAAGAGCTGAGAAAAAGAAAACGAGATATGGCAACGACTTGAAGATCAAGAAGGTCCATTTGGCCACAAGCTCATGGCTACCTTCCCGATTATGCGAGTTAATGTGCCATGTGCGTTAAAATTAAGGTAAACGAATTGACAAACCTTAGCCAGTTCAGGATAGAGCAATCAAAGCGAAGTGAAAGACTCCAAAGCCGTCATGGAACCTCATTCTTCGTACCAGAAATCTCGTCCACATTGAACGCTCGGCGCCACTTGCTCCGACCTTTAAGGAGGCCGGTGTAAAGAACGCCTCTCCGCCCTTTTGGACCACGGTCGACACATAAGATACATAATATGCTTCTACTGTGGAGGTACAACTCCAGCTGAGTGCCTGAGCCTTTATTCCACGTAGATTTTAGGAGAATTTCATCAAAGCTGGAGGTTCTGCACCACCTTTCCCTCCTTTCCATACATGCAATTGCCGAACCATAGATAAGGAATGAGATAACTCATTGTCTACCATATGAGAATTATGGAAGGTTCACAGTTTAACCCTTTCACGACACGCGCGATCTTCAGGTGACTGCGTGGGACGGCGTGCATTTTTCCCGCGCGCTGATTATTTCTATTATTTTATTTGTATTATTTGTTAGATATGAAAAAACAGTAACAAATGAAGTTTCCTATGGACCATCTTGACCGTAGCTATTAATGGACTCATTGGTTAAATTTGTAGTATTAAATGCGTGATAATTTTCCATGAACTATTTTTATGATGGTGTCCGACGACATCGTCGGACAATGTCGTGAAAGGGTTGTTGTTTCAACCCCTTGTGACTCACATCGTTTCTGGAACGTCGTCTGTTTCGGTGAAAAGTGCAGCGAACAGTAGGCAAGTGGAACGTTGCCCGGATTGCTGTGATGAGAAAAAGCCTCGAAACTTGACGCACTATAAATCTAAAAAGGGGCGTTCCTGTCCAGATCGTCATGGCCTGTTCAGCTACTCCATGAGCGAACGATTATTTCTACCGTCAGGCAGCTGTTTGCTCAGCCTATTGGGCGTTCCTATCAAATATCCAGAATCTGGCGTCAGCACTCCTGGCGCCGATCGAATCCTCTTGGTTTCCATGCTTTTGTGATCAATGTCATTAACTTGGAGGGTTTCACGTGATTTTGTTCAGGACTGACGGACCGCCTTATTGTAGAGACTGATAAAGTGACACGCTTGCTTAGAGCCCATACTTCGTTACTATTCATTGGCTTTGGCCTCTGGTATCACCGCAGACGCGTACCGATCAATAAATAAGGTCGCTTGTGAAGACAGTGAAGTATGGTCAGAATACTCGTTAGTTTTTAGTGCACTCAGTCTGCAAAGACCTTATCATCTCATTATAGCCGATGTGCTCGACAATAAAATGTCTGAGACACAGCAAGTGATAAAACGAGTAGAAGAAGCCAGGGCAGACATAAATGCTACGGAAACGAACTGCAAATTAAATGCGTGTAATTACAAGAAACTGCAAAAATTAAAGTGCACATGTAAGTGGCGACTGGTAGCACTCTCGAAGGAGATGCCACCTGCAGCGATATCGGGCTCCTGGTTCGGACTTTTCGCCGGAGCTAATGGCTTCCGTGACCACCGTCCTGCTGTCTAAATCAACCGACACCATTTATGAGGTCTCATGAGCGAAAAGTTAGGCACCTTAACCCAACGTTTGGTTCATCTCACAGCTGCTTACCGAAAACGGCCCACTTGAAGCCTGCCGCGTTGCTCACCATCGGAACGCGTCGCGCTCAAAATCGGCGCGATGTAATTGATCGACTGGAGCACGGTATTGTAGTCCCCGCAAGTACGCAATTAAGAGCAATCGCGTGGTGGCGTCCCCGGCTGTTTGGAGTACTCATCGTTGTCCAAAACAACGCGACGCGATATAATGCATCGCTACGCTCGAAGCACGTCACATGGTGATGGAAGTATAAACGGGCGTAACTTCACAGCCTCACCAAGAAGTTTTTTCTTAAATATGCGATTTCTCCTGCTTGTCTTTCATTTTTATGATTCTTTGCGTGTTAGCTTGTTCGTATCTAGTGCACTTCACATTGTGATATTTCGACTGTATAAGAAGTGTTAACTTGTCTTGTAGAAGCTACACGCTATCCCAACCCAAATAACGCCTCCTCGAATACGTAGCTCCCTCAGGGCTGAATAAATATAACTTGTAATAGCGCTGAGCACTCAAAAGTCTAACTCATTTTTGTTTTCATCGATACTCGTTCAGTAGAGACACCATGTTCTACTCAGAGACAACAGTGTTATCAATCTGTGATCTGGTAGATTACAGTGGCAACGGGAGGGGTCCTGTGCACGTACTCCTATCAGTAACCACTCCCTCCGCCAAAAATATCCATAGTTCGTTTTTCGTTGTTGTTTTAATCGTATGGTGCCATATCCATCCGATTAGATACATACTAGAGGCCAATACCAGCTCTATCTTTTGTCCATTCGGCACAAAACTGCGTTTTTTTTTTTGGGCGAGAAAGCGTAGCCCTGTAATAACTTGCTTCATAAGCAACCATTTTTGAAAAGAATGACATATTCGTGATGGCAATTGGATTTCCTATCCGATTATCTGCGAACCATGTGTCTAATGTTAAGATGAAGATTGTATAAGCTGATGGTTACTGTATTGGCCCAAGGAGTACGGTCTATTTACGGCGTCTCCTTGCTCCCCTCGAGTTAATTACTTTCTGAGGACCTTTTTGCTTTGAGGCAGTCTGGTGGAAGATTCTACTGTAAGATCGTGGTAACCATATGACGACTCTCCAATGCTCCGCTTCCCTAATCCTTTCGTGCATAACACAGAGCTTCAGCAGAACCCCTGCAACGTGATCCACCTACCGATAATGAGTGGTTCACACTTTCTTTGCCCTTTTCAGCGTCAGCTTGCTTGCTAATCTTCGAGCAGTCTTAAAGTGCTTTGGTTCCGCATCTGTTGAAAAGGTCAAGTAATTTTATGCGGTATTTCGTTCCAATCAGTTCTCACGACACATTTAGCATTTTGGAAATTCTATCACATTTTTGCATGTTTTTTTCTGATCCGCGGCGTGTCTAGATGTTTCCCTCAACAACGGTGTCCCCTTTCCTCGATAGTGCAAGTGCACTTTATCTTGAAACTCCTGAAGCGTTTTGCTGCTGCTCGAGTAAAGAGCACGACACGAGGCGTCCCGCTATGTGCAATAATTGTTTTTTTTTCAGCAAGGGTATTTCTGACGTTGTGAAACATTGGAAGAATTCTTAAATTCTGATAGCGCATATTTTGTTTTAAAAATTAGTCCTGGTCGTGAATCTGGCCAGCATGGGAAGGTGGGGACACATAAGCTCGTGTGAACGTACTAGTAAGAGAGCGCGAATATCGTCGGTGCTCCGATTGGTTATGACCAACCGGTGCGCTTCACCTCCCGATGCTGCTCACATTCGCGACATCGGTTTAATACGGCTGGTATTCTTTATTTAGCACTTGCTTAAGTGAGAAAAGCGACATTTGGCACTGTATGAGGTCACTGCAGTCTAAGAAAAAGTCATAATCGAACTTTTAGTTGTAAGGACGGCTCTTTTGGCGCCGATAGAGAGGACGTATACGGTCGGTGCTCTACTTGGCCAACGTGCCTTCGGTCGGTGCTCCGATTGGTTATAATTCACCGATACACTCCACCTCCAAATGCTGCCCACATTCGTGACACATTTTGCATTATTTAAGGTCACTGCCGTTGAAGGAAAAGTTATCACTGAACTTTTATTGGACTTTTATTTCAAGGCCGGCGCTAGTGGCGTCGATAGAGGGACATGTACGATCGCTGCTCTAATTGACAAGCGTATCTTCAGACAGTGTTCTGATTGGTTATAATCAACCGGCGCGCTCCACCTCCCAATGCTGCACACATGTGCGACATGGGTCTATTACGGCTGGAATCCTTTATCTAATACTCACTTATGTTAGAAAAACGACATTTGGCATCCTATGAGGTCACTGCCGCAGAAGAAAACGTTATTAGTCGGACTTTTAATTTTAAGGCCGGCTCTAGTGGTGCCGATAGAGAGGGCGTGTACTACGGGGTGCTCTACTTGACCAGCGTGTCTTCGGTCGGTGCTCCGATTGGTCATAATTGACCGTTACGCTCCACATCCCAATGCTGCCCACATTCGCGACATGGGTGTAATACGGCTGATACTCTTTATCTAACACTCCCGCTGTTAGGAGAGAGACATGAGGTCACTGCCGTTGGTGAAAGGCTTATCATCGAACTTTTAGCTGTTAGGCCAGCTCTAGTGGCTTCTAACTCTAGTGAGGAGTTGGTTCCTTGACCTCAGAATCTCAACGGACAACTCAGTAATCTATCATTTGTTCGGACAACGTTGCTAATAAGTAAAGCAGTGAAAGGCTGCTTTAACCTCATCGTCATAATGGAACGAAGCGGAAAGTCGATTCGACACCCGCAAAGGGCGTCCTCTGCCTCCTGATCTACAGGCGCTCTTGGTGCTCTTCGTTCTTTTGTTGTTGGCGTCGAAGAATTGGGCGGTTACGCTTAATTTCTACGATTTTTTTGTCTCTTGAATGTACATACGGGTTTTCTTAACTGTTAGCTCAGTCTTGTCAACTTTTTGAAACCCAAAATTCCCTCATTTCTAAAATTTTTAGAGGCTTTGATACATCTTCAGGACCCGCCCTCTTGAGATTGGCGGCCTCCTCTTCATTCAACTGTGAACGACTTGACGCCAATACCCATAGAAGCCTTTCAAGAGGCCTCAAATGTTCGCAACATTCCACGGGCTTCCACGAAGCCTCAGAATATTGACATTTTCCGTTTGTCCAGGACAGATGCAAAACTGACTTGTCCATTGGCTGGCTACCGCAAGTCATTGTATAAGTCGCATGATGAGTTAAATTGGCTCCATGACATCCTTTATTTATTTGTTTATTTATTTATTTATTGCATGTTATTATTTATTTATTTATTTATTGCATGTTATTGTTTATTTATTTATTGCAGATTAAAGTGCGCACAAGTAAAGCAGAGACGCGGTCAGAAATGAAAAAAAATACAGGAAATATTAACAAGAAATTGGTTAAAACGGCCGTGGTTTAGAACAGGGGTGCACATTTAACGGCTAACGATTTAACGAATTTAACGAATTAACGGCATTTTTCGTTAAAGTCTGGCCTAACGACTTAACGGAAATTTTTAGAAATTTAACGTAATTTTTAACGGACCTTTTCTCAATGAGTTTGTCATATTCCCTTAGTATTCTCTAATATTGCGGGTCTGTTCCTGAAAAAAAAAACTATTGAAATCAGCAAGAATATTTTAATGTTTCCATGAATTTGTTTTGAATTTTTGGAAACAATGCATTTTGGGAGCGCGTGTAGCGCAGTCGGAGGAGGCTCGACTGCCGCGTGCACCCGATACCAGGTTCCTGGTTCGGATTTCCCGCCCAGGCCAACCAAGCCTTCCATCCCTCCGGGGTCGGTGAATTGCTACCAGACTTGTCTGGGAAGGATAGAGCGCTGACTTGTTCATCGGCTGGCCACCGCAAGTCATTGTATGGCCAAATACGCATTCATGTCGCCTCCACGACATCCCGTAGAAGTCGAATAGGCCACCGCAAGAATTCTAGGCCTTAACAAGCATTCGATTCGCGCCCATGATATTCCGTATAAGTAGAAAGCGTGGCGCATCTCAAAGGGGATTAAGTAACTTCGTCATTTATCCTTATCCTTTAATGCATTTTGGAACTAGAAATTTTGTCGCCGTGCCCCAAGCATGTCAGCGAACCCACAAAGGCACTGGCCTTCTAGGATATGCGTATCCCCACCTGGCGCTGCTTATTCCAGAATTCGTTTGCCCGCCAGCTGGAACAGTTGAGACGGAGAGAATGTTTTCGGTCGTCGGGCGTATTTTGTACGATTTTAGAAAAACGCTACTACCAAAAATTAGGAAAGCTACTTTTCCTGAACGTTAGCACGTGACCGGTGTGACACGATATCGTGTCACGGTGCAAAAAAATGGATTAGTCCCACGCACCAGGCTCTCGAAAATCGTGCGTTCGACAACGTGTTCACATTCCACTGATAGGCTTTTAATTGTATCTTTATTAAATCGTTTCTGTAATTAGTGGGCTGATGCCCGCATCGAGGTTGCATATGCTCGTAGAACAGTCAGACAGAAGAAATGGAAAGGAGGAACTTCTGCTACCTGCCTGATCGCACATTTTAAGAGGCCTTGTCGGTGATCATCTTGAATGATAATTCCATACTTGCTCTTATTCCACACCCTGTAGGTAATTTGTTGAGGAACGCCTGTTTATTTTTCTGGATTTGTTGGCATTGAATTGTTTATTTTACATTGCAGTGGTACACTCCATCCCTTGAACTTTAACTTTTGACCTCCTTAATTTGACACGCATAAGGCTTTGCTTAATTTTTTCACTTGAAATAATGGTTTGCAGCTAATTGTATTTTTTAACGAAATTTAACGATTTACCGGAAATTTAACGAAAATTTTCCGTTAAGAAATTTCGTTAAAGAAATTTAACGCACAAATTTTGTGTGCACCCCTGGTTTATAACCATTTCTCATAGAAAAAGGTAAAAAAAGGTGAGACATGGACGAGCTTGAAGAATTAGGTGGGTGAAAAAGTCTTGCACCACAGCGTATTTTTTTCAAAATGTCATTGATTTTTTTGTGAGCGACTTCAATCTACAAAGTAACTGCCATTTACATCTACAACCTTCTGATATCTAATGGGGAGATCACAAATTCATTTCTTCCAGAATGAAGTCAGCTATGACTAGAAGAAGTGCGCCGCCTCGGATTCCAGTTTGGTTCGGTCGTTGAAGCACCTGTCCCTCAGGTGTCGCTTGTTGGTTGCTTTGAGTGGACGTCGTCCCGCCAGAAGTTACAGGAGCTTAGGTGGGGGGGGGGGGGGGTGCCGCCCCACCCACCGTATTCGCCAGATCTTGCGCCATCGGACTGTCACCGCTTCCGAGCTCTCAAGCAATACCTGAGGGATAGGTGCTTCAACGACCAAACCGAACTGGAATCTGAGATGGCGCACTTCTTCAAGTCACAGCCGACTTCATTCTGGAAGAAAGGAGTTCGTGATCTTCCCATCAGATGGCGGAAGGTTGCGGATGTAAATGGCAGTTACTTTGTAGAGTGAAGTCGCTCATAAAAAAAGCAATAAAATTTTGAAAAAAATTACGCTGTGGTACGAGACTTTTTCACCAACCTAATAGGAGATTTTTCCTAGCAGATTCCTTCGCCTCTTTAGGGAGCAAGAACTAAATATACTGACGAAAAGGAACAAAAATACATTTTGATAAAGATACATAGTGACCACATATTTTCTTAATACTGCGAAACACCCTAGAAAAATCCAACTATAAGAAGTGATGTTTGCTTTGCCGAAGAGTAGCCCAGCATTTTTTATTGTTTTAAAATGAAATGATTTATGAATGCATTTAAAAAACAAAACGACATATAGCTCACATAAACGAAAGATCTTGCCATAAAGATATATGTAATGTATGTGAACTATAAAATGCGCTAGATACACGACCTTCTAAGCACACGATTGGAAGGTCTTAGATCTTAGAAGCAGATGCGTGGCGCATCCCAGAATGGTTCATGTAACGCCGTCCTGTGGCTGCATACTTTATCCGGTACATGTCGCGAAGATGAGCAGCATTGGTAGGTGGTACCGCGTCAGCCAGTATTAGGGGGGGGGGCCAAAAGTAATGAGACAAAATGAAAAAAATCTTTATCTCTCTATAACTTAATTACAACTCAACGATTCTGAGTAATGCATTTGCCATTAAGGGCAAGGACCTAGCTGCCATCGCTCAGCCAACTTCCTGATCCCATCCTTCCAGAACTGCTTGGGCCTGGTGTTGATCAACTGCTCGATATGGTTGTCAAGGACTGCTTGGGTTCTTGTGTCCCTTCCGACTAGGAAGTCCTGTAGGCTCAAGAAGTAGTGGTAGTCGCATGGAGAGATGTCCAGCGAATACGGTGGGTGAGGCATGTGAACGTAGCCCAGCTGGCCAAGCTTATCCGTGGTTACTTGTTTCCGATGGGGTGCGGCGTTGTCGAAGAGGAGAACCTTCTTGAAGCGCTCCGAATGAATAAGAGCGAGTCGCCGGCCCATCTCTTCTATTAGGGGGGGGGGGGCCAAAAGTAATGAGACAAAATGAAAAAAAAATCTTTATCTCCTTATAACTCAATTACAACTCAACGATTCTGAGTAATGCATTTGCCATTAAGGGCAAGGACCTAGCTGCCATCGCTCAGCCAACTTCCTGATCCCATCCTTCCAGAACTGCTTGGGCCTGGTGTTGATCAACTGCTCGATATGGTTGTCAAGGACTGCTTGGGTTTTTGTGTCCCTTCCGACTAGGAAGTCCTGTAGGCTCAAGTAGTAGTGGTAGTTGCATGGAGAGATGTCCAGCGAATACGGTGGGTGAGGCATGTAAACGTAGCCCAGCTGGCCAAGCTTATCCGTGCTTACTTGTTCCCGATGGGGTGCGGCGTTGTCGAAGAGGAGAACCTTCTTGAAGCGCTGCGAATGAATAAGAGCGAGTCGCCCGCCCATCTCCTCTATTTCGTTCACCATGGCCTTGGAGTTCATCGCGGTGCTCTTGGAAAACAGCCTCCGGTAAACCGATCCATGGGCGCAGACCCAAAACTCCAAAGATGCTTCTCGCCGTGAACATCTCGCCGAAGGAAGGTCGGTAACAGGTCACCAGGCCTCACCCAGACTCGCTGCTTGGCAGGGTTAAGGTAGAAGACGTACTTCTCATCTAGCGTGAATATTGAGCCCAGGCTGCTCGGGGTTGGGAATTGGGGGAGATTTGAGCGACACAGGTCGACTCGTCAGACTGGGGTTTCGGCATGAGACAGGCTGGGGTTTTTGGCATGCTTCTGGAAAGAGCGGAAGTGGTAACTTTTCAGATGGGCTTCAGTAAGTAGCATACAAACATACAAATACAACAAGCACGAAACCAGACTCCAGCCACGAGATATATGGACACGGCGTGGGGTGCCTCATTACTTTTGCCCCCCCCCTAATATTTCGTTCACAATGGCCTTGGAGTTCATCGTGGTGCTCTTGGGAAACAGCTTCCGGTAAACCGATCCATGGGCGCAGACCCAAAAGCTCTAAAGGTGCTTCTCGCCGTGAACATCTCGCCGAACGAAGGTCGGTAACAGGTCACCAGGCCTCACCCAGACTCGCTGCTTGGCAGGGTTAAGGTAAAAGACGTACTTCTCAACTCGGGGTTGGGAATTGGGCTAGATTTGCGCGACACAGGTCGACTCGTCAGGCTGGGGTTTCGGCATGAGACAGACTGGAGCTTCGGCATGCTTCTGGAAAGGGCGGAAGTGGTAACTTCTCAGATGGGTTTCAGTAAGTAGCATACAAACATACAAACACGATAAGCACGAAACCAGACTCCAGCCACGAGATATATGGACAGGCTCCAGGACCTAACTCCGACGCGACGTCGCGCGCTGTCCGCGTGCGACATCGCGGCGCTGAAACGCGGACGTGCGCTCGGTGACGCATGGTTAGCCGCGGAGCACGAAATGTTCTCAGTGTTCAAGCTCCCAGACCACATTTCTAGCAAGAAACTTAAGATTCCACAGAATGTGGTAGGCAACTGTCTGCAGTAGGACAAATGATCCGAGAATGGGTGGTAGTGACCTTTTCCCGTAGTGTAACCATAATCACGGGTAAAAATTGACCGAAGAAGTTGTACATGGCAAATGCTGACGCTGGAAACTAACCACACGACCAAGATTCCTGCATAAACTGTCGCTGATCGTCCTATTGAAACCACATTCATAAAGCATCTCCAAGAAACGTTGAAATGAGGCAAACGCGTGTCGCGTGTCCCTGTCGGAAGCGTTTGTAGCCGTCGGAGGCATCGTACCGCGACAACTGGTCCAATTTCGTCGCGCACCGTGCGCGACGCCAGGGGGGTTCGCGCGGCGTCGGAGTTATGTCTGCCCCCGATATGGGACACGGCATAAGGTGTCTCATTACTTTTGCCCCCGCCCCCCTAATAATAGCCAAATAAAGCACAGACCGAACACATGCCAGTCGAACAGTGTAACGACTGTACGAGCCCTTTCTGAATTTTACGCCCATTCAAGGATTGGATGGGGCGTTTTCGTCTTCCAGTGCTGCCCGTCTTCGCGACCCATTTGGGTAACTTGCTCGTGGAATCGAACCTATAGTCGATTTTCCGGCGCGTTAGCGGCACCTTTGGTGGCTAAGTGCAGTAAAGGATAAAGGGTATATGTCGCGAAAACGGGCAGCATTGGGAGATGAAAACGCCCCATCCAATCAGACCGCATTGAATGGGCATACCATTCAGTGAGAGCCTGTACAGTCGTTACCTTGATCGGCTGGCATGTGCTCGTCTGTGATCTATTTGGCTATTACTGGCTGGCGCGCTCCCACCTACCAATGCTGCCCATCTTCGCGCCATCTACCCTTAAATGCTCACTCTGACGCCCCTATCGGTCGTTTTATAGGTCAGATTTGCCTTAGTGTTGGTTCTGAAATGACGAATGAAACGGTTTACGACGAGTTTTCTTCTTCATCAAATTCGATGACTTTGCTATTTGTCTAGAAAATTCCACACGCGAATATTCACTCTCAGGCCTCCCAGATTCAAAAAGATGACCTAGATAACACCTTCCCGAAGCTTTCATGGTACTGTCTTGAGATTCCTTGATGGACCTTATGAGCTACCAAACAAACAGTGTTCTTTAAGCGTTACGTATCGAATGTTCAGAACTTTCGATGTTGGCAGAAATGTTTACATGCTCTTCCCTCGAGATCGTTCTCGCGATTATGAGCAGAATACCGGTGCATGGCGCGTACAGCAAACATCTACGCACCAGTACATCGATCTTTTTACGTCTCTTACGTTCGTTAGACATTTCATATGAAAACAAATAACTCCACCGTCCAAAAGGCAGCATAGGATAAGGATAAAGGATAAAGTACGGCGTCACTCAATTCCTTCTGGGATGCGCCAGCGCATTCTACTTCCACGGGATGTCGTGGAGGCGACATGAATGCGTATTTGGCCATACAATGACTTGCGGTGGCCAGCCGATGAACAAGTCAGAGCTTTATCCTTCCCGGACAAGTCTGGTACCAATTCACCGACCCCGGAGGGAAGGAAGGCTTGGTTGGCCCGGGCGGGAAATCCGAACCAGGGACCTGGTATCGGGTGCACGTGGCAGTCGCGCCTTCTCCGACTGCGCTACACGCGCCCAAGGCAGCATAAAGAACGGTTAATCAATCGTTTTGTAGGATGCGCCACACACTCTACTTCCAGAGACAATTGGAACACCTATTTGGCCCACACAATGACTTGCGGGGGCCAGCTGATGAGAACGTCAGCGTATTATTCTCCCTAGACATGTCTGGTAGCAATTCACCGACTTCCCTTGGTTGGCCTGGGTGGCAAATCCAAACCAGGAGCCTGGTACCGGGTGCGCGCGACAGCCTGCGCCTTCTCCGACTACGCCACCATGCACATCTGTTGACCATATTAGGCTATTATCTTCGCCAGAATGTGGAGTGTGAAAGGAAACGTAGAGCCAGCCTTTGAAAGGCCTTTTAGCTTAAAAAGGTAGCACGAGAAACCTTTTTATGAATACGGATAAAGGATAAAGGTTAAAAGACGGCGTTACTCAATCCCTTCTGGGATGCGCCACGCATTCTACTTCTACTGGATATCGTGGAGGCGACCTGAATACGCATTTGGCCATACAATGGCTTGCGGTGGCCAGCCGATGAACAAGTCAGCGCTTTATCCTTCCCAGACAAGTCTGGTACCAATTCACCGACCCCGGGGGGATGAAAGGCTTGGTCTGGGAGGGAAATCCGAACCAGGAACCTAATATCGGGTTCACCCCACAGCCGGCACCTCCAACTGCGCTATACACGCCCCTCTTCAATATGAATCAGGGGTGCACATTTAACGGTTAACGATTTAACGAATTTAACGAATTAACGGCATTTTCCGTTAAAATCCAGCTTAACGACTTAACAGAAATTTTTAGAAATTTAACGGAATTTTTAACGGACCTTTTTTTCTCAGTTCATCCTCCCAATTAGGACTATTCCTGAAAAACTATTGAAGTCGGTAAGAATATTTTGATATTTTGATGCCATTCTCATGCCCTCTATGGCGCATTTGGATTTTTGGAAATAATACAATTGGAGCTAGAAATGTTCTTCATCGAGCCGCCAAGCACGTCAACAAATCCACAAAGTTAGTAGTCTGACCTCCTCGTAAGATATGCTTATCCTCACTGGGCGCTGCTTATCCCAGAATACTTTGCTCGCCACCTAAAGCAGTCGAAAATGAGAGAATGTTTGCTGTCGGTGGAGGTATTTTAAATGATTTGAGAAAAACGCCAGTGAAGGGATAAAGAACGCCGTCACTCAATGCCTTTTGGGATGCGCCACGCATTCTACTTCTACAGGATGTCCTGGAGACGATTTGAGTGCGTAATTGGCCATGGAGTTAATCATCTGTGGTGGTCAGCCGATGGAGAAAGGAGCGTTTTATCTCTCGCAGACAAGTCTGGTACCAATTCACTAACCAAAAATTCACCGAGGGATGGAAGGCTTGGTTGGCTTGATCGGGAAATCCGAACCAGGAACCTGGTATAGGATCGCATGCAAAAACCGGTTCCCCCTCAGATTGTTCTACACGCGCCCTAATAACAAAAATTGGGAAAGTTACTTTTCTGAACGTTAACACGTCAACGACCGTGTCACACCCATTCGGCCGTGTGGGACCGTGTGGCATGATGTCGTGTCAGAGTTCCGACGCTGTAAAAAAATCGATTGGTCTCACGCACAGGGCACGAGAAAATCGTACGTTCGTCAACGTGTTAACATTCCACTGATAGGCTTTTCGTTGTATTTTTGTTAGCTCTTTCGGTACTTAGTGGGCTGGTTCCCACATCGAGACTGTAGACGTTCGTATAACAGTCACACAAAACGGTTTCGTAAAGAACCAGGAAAGGGGCAGGAACTTCGGGGTCTGCTAATGACTTGCGTAAGCTACATTGTAGTGTTACACGCCGTTCCTTGAACTTTAGTTGTTGATCTGCTGAAGTTGGATGGAACATATAACATTTTCCTTGGTTTTTGAATTGAAATAACAGTTTGCAGCTAATTGTATTTTTTAACGAAATTTAACGATTTACCGGAAATTTAACGAAAAATTTCCGTTAAAAAATTTCGTTAAAATAATTTAACGCAGAGAACTTTGTGTGCACCCCTGATATGAATCCTCCTAAATTCTAACATGAAGTACGATGTTTCTGGTAGATTGTGGTGCTTGTTTAATGCTAGAAAATCCACAAAAACCTCAAATATAACAGCTTGTAGATATAGTACAGATAAATGCCATTAATTTCTAACTACAGCCACGCTCACTTAAAAAAATTCTTTATAATTTAAGAGGAGAGGGACAACTTCAAGAATTCTAAATAGAAAATGGGCCCGGTTAGGAGTATTTTTCGCACTATTGTACTTTCGGGACTCCAGAGGTCGAGGAGAGGTCGAGGAGAGGTCGAAAAAAATTGTTGTCCAAACTTCGCCTAGGAGGGTTATTTGAGGTACTGATCACGAATCTGACATCCGTTTTTCGTTTTACGCTGCAGTACGGTAGGATACGGTAGGTACGGGTAAGGTTGTCGAGGTCATAATTCGCCCAAACTTCGCATGGGGGTTATTTGGGGTGCTGATCACGAATCTAATATCAGTTTTTCGTATTACCCAGGGTTTGGGCTAAATCGACTCTCTCTGGGAAACAACAAAATGCAAATATCTCAAACCATTTCGTTGACCATTACGTTAGTCACCCGTACCTACCGTAACCTACCGTGCTCACTGTAAAACGGAAAACGGATGTCGGATTCGTGATCACCACTCCAAATAACCCCCTAGGCAGAAGTTTGGGCGAAATCGGTGATTATGACCTCGGCAGCCTTAGTTACCCGTACCTACCGTAACCTACAGTGATCGGCCGAAATTTCAACAACGGATGTCAATTCGTGATCAGCACCCCAAATAACCCCCTAGGGGAAATTTGGGCGAAATTTTTTTTCAAAACCCCTCCTTGACCTCTGGAGTCCCGAAAGTACTATAGCGCCGTATTTTTAAGCGGATAGGAGAGGTGTAGAGCGCTTCCAAATCTTTGGAGCCAAAAAACGAGGCTAAAGTTTGCAAGCATTTAGCGAACGATTGTAGCCTTCATTGAATTCGAAAACTCTGTCAATGTAGGAAATATATTAACCGACCTATAGCCCCTACCATTGCTCCATAATTGGAAGAATGTCGGTACTAAGCGGGCTCGTGCCCGCTCCACTATAAGAACCTAGCCGTGGAACACTCAAATAAACACGGTTTCTGTGTTCTCTTCCGCTCGCGCGAAGTAGAGCACGGAACTAGGCAAGAGAAGGAACCCCGGGGTGTGGCTGATCTAACTTATCCGTTCTAAGACACCTTGCCGGTGTACAGCGGGCACCAGCCCGATTAGTACCGAAATGCTTATCTTTCAATTTAAACGAAAACTTCTGCCCAAATGATAGATGGAAATTTTGATTAATTGCGTTGGAGTGTAAAAATAACCCTCTGCAATCCCACGAATTGATATCTCTCCGAATCATCGAACAAAGGGCATTTGCAGGTCACAGGCTGGAAGACACCTGCAAATCTCCGAAGCGCCGAACACTTACCTTGAAACCTTAAAAAATGATTTTCAAAAAATTCTAGAGCCGCTAGACAACGGACGCATTAACATCCATCATCAGCGCATTCGACCGAGTGCAACAAACTGGCTAGAGATCTAAACAAGCGGGAGCGATGCTGGGTTTCGCAGAGCACTGAGAAACGATGCACGGGCGGAAAGAACATTAAAGTGGGTCCTGAGGAAAGCATGACAAGTGCCGAAAACCGTACCAGGGAACTCATTTCGCTGATCTCTGACATTCCCAGCCCAACCCCTATTTCCCCAAAGTCCCAAAACACCACGCAGCGGAATATGCTGTGCGAGCACTGTGGCGCCGTTTGCGTGGTGTAGTTGCGGCCATTACGCAGCAGCCGTCAATTTACCGACGCGGCATCCTTCACCGCGACCTTTGTGAATCACAAGTACCGTTAAGTTTCTGGCAAGGAGCCGGTTAGGTTAAATTATGGTAGTGTTTCACCATCTGTGATGAATCCAGGCCCAGGAAACTTAGCGTTGCTTCTGATTCATGGAGATGTGTCCGGTTAACCTCAGCAACGAGCCCGACTCGCTACACTGGGTCAGAAATTGGCAGTGGAGCGCTAACTTTGCTTCACGGTAATTGTTACCGGCAACAAATCTAGGAGAAATTTGCCACCCCGAGCGGAGACTGGCCAGGTGACGGTAATTTTCACCGTTACCGATCGGTAAGTCGATGATGGATTTAGAACCAGGGACCTGGATTCATCAACGAAGGAGTCGGTAAATCGCTACCACAGATTTACCTAACCGGTTCCTTGCCAAAAACTTAACGACCCTTGTGATTCACAAGGGAAGAGGTGAAGGGTGCCGGGCCGGTAAATTGACGGCTGTTGCGCATTGACCGCATCCACACCAACCACCGCTTATAGGACGTTACAGTGCCACTTGCAACTCAGACACTAGGAGAGGTCACCTACAGGTGAGAAATGGGTGAACTAGCATTGCACCCGTAGGTGACATCGCGAAAGCTTGACCCAATCGATTGCACGGGGGGGGGTGTGAACCTGCAGTTCACCTACATATCGCGTTGCGTATCACGCGAGCGGCGAAATGACCGGTAGTAGACCGCTCACTGAAACTCCGTCCCAAAATAGCCCCTACAGGTCACCTTTGACGTCAAAATACGTCATTTTCACCTGCAGGTGACCTCTCCCAGTGTCTCAGCAACGGCTAAAATCCACATCGCTATGCCCACATTTCGACGCCTTTCGAGGGCACGAGACTCGCGTTCATAGGTCCTTCACTCTCTAGTCCGTGCCTGTTTCCGTTGTTTATTGTGCGACAGCTACTTGCACATTCGAATTTTAAAGATGGAATGGATGTCTGTTTCAGATCTCTCGTCATAGACATATCAGTATCCCCCCTTTCCTCCTCCCATCAGCCAACTACGCCTTCCATACCAACCCTGTATGTATGGAAGGCGTAGTTAGTCCGGGTTCTAACATAGCAAGGAGGTAAAGGAAAACGAATAGCGATAGCGCGGCTTGTCGCTGGTGAAATGTTTCACCATATCGCTTGATAAGCCGCGCTATTAGGGATTTCGGCTGTATTTTCTCCATTAGATTGCTGCAGTCGTTGATAAGTCTGGCCCTTGGAGGAGCTCAGGCGTAAACGTCCAAAAAATCCGTGAAATTCCTGGAAATCTGCAGGAAACCTCCCTTGAACTCGCCATTAAACGCACACAAAAAGAGAACCGCGGACGAGTTTTCGTGAAATATAACGGGACCGATGTATCCTACAAGTGTCCGTTAAGAGCATGAGGTGGCGAAATGCATCCTGGGAGGTTGACGATCTGCTCCTGAAGATATGCCAGCGACGGCTTCCGAACCATAAAACCGTACCAGACGGCGAATCCGAGAAACTCACGGTAGCCACGCCCTCCAGGGACCAGATTCTTCAACGACTTACAGCAATTTAACGGAGAGAATACAACCGAAATCCCTCAAATATTTCACTAGCGATAGGCCGCACTATCAGCGATTTCGGCAGCATGTTCTCCGTTAAATTGCTGTAAGTCGTTGAAGAATCTGGCCCCTGGAGGGTGTGGCTACCGTGGGTTTCTCGGACTCGCCGTCCGGT
>OX377203.1:8824619-8972619 GCA_947396885.1 Heligmosomoides polygyrus polygyrus
CTGATGCCCAACTCTCGCCCAACGGAACGAACATCTCCGAATGCTTCAGCTACGTGTATCTGTGTCGCGAAGTCAATATGGCCAAGGACCTAGCTCCAGAGCTGAGCAGGAGGAAACGAGCGGCTTGGGGAGCTTCCAAGAGCGTCGAAGAAATCGCGAAGACAACGAAGAACGTCCGACTCCGTGCCCACCTATTCGATTCCACTGTTCTTCCTGCCCTAACATACGCCTCAGAGACCTGGGCTATACGAAAGCAGGATGAACACGCGATCAGCGTTGTGCAGCGTGGAATCGAGAGGACGATGCTCGGAGTGACACGACTCACGCAAGTGAGAGAAGGCCTCCGGAGTACCGAGCTTCGCCGACGTTCGAAGATCGAGATGCTGTCGCGTGGGCCAAGTTGTCGAAAATTAATTGGGCCGGCCACGTAATGCGCTTCCCAGACACCCGCTGGACGAGAGCCGTCACGACTGGATTCCGCGGGATGTCAAGAGAACACCAGGACGCCCACCAACGCGTTGGTCAGACTTCTTCGTGAAAGCGCTGAACGATCGCTATGACGCTCTTCGTGTCCCTCGAGCGAGGAGGATCCATTGAAGCACTCTGGCACGCGATAGGGACGAATGGAGACGCTGCTGGCGCCCGCTTGAGCAAGCCGGTGATCAACGGGACGACAGGTGATACAGGTGATACTTTCTCCGTTAAATTGCTGTAAGTCGTTGATGAATCTGGCTCCTGGAGGGCGTGGCTACCGTGATTTTCTCGGATTCGCCGTCCGGTACGGTTTTATGGCTCGGGAGCCGTCGCTGACATACCCTCAGAAGCAGATCGTAAACCTCCCTGGATACGTTCCGCCACCTCATGCTCTTAACGATCACTTGCAGAATACATCGGTCTCGGTATATTTCACGAAAACTCGTCCGCGGTTCTCTTTTTGTGTGCGTTTAAGGGCGAGTTCAAGGTTCCCTGCAGATTTCCATGAATTTCGCGGATTTTTTGGGCAGTCTGCGCAGCTATCTGTCAGCGGGCCAACACCCAGGTGTAGAGGCACCTCCCCGTCAGCGAAAACGCTGCTCCCGTCTGGTCCCCCGCTAATGACTAGGCGTTCGCCGGCAGCAGCGCCCGCCTCCTACGCATTCGTACATGCGGCCAGCGCCGGAAACGCAGGCGGGCAGAGCGCCAGACGACCGGGGCGCCGGCCTCGTCACCCGCTCGGCCGGCGAGAGAGCGCGGCATTCGCGGAGACGGCCGACGCCAGCTGGCGGCAGGGACGCAGCGCCGCAACACGCGCTATCGATCCCGGGGGGCGGGGTCGGCGCGTTGCGACCGCCCGCGACAGCTGATCCGTGGGAACTTCGCGTATTTTTGTTGTTTTCCGCCGGTTTCGCGTGCCGATTCGTGTCGTCGGGGTTGTCGGTCCGTCTGGCCTCATCTGAAGTCCCAGTGGCGCTGTTGTAGGCGTCGTACACGCCTCGAATCGTCCGCTGTATTCGTCGGCGCTCCGCATCCAGTTTCGGCGTTCGGTTTCGTGTTCGTCTTGTGTGTTTTTAATGAATTCTCATCGATCTGTCGTTCGCTGTGATTCTGTGCGAGCTGCGAACGTCTGCCGAACGCTGGCACGTCGCTTGAACCAGCGTGGCAGTCTGCCGGTTGTCCGTTTTATTGGTTCAGTGAAGGTTTCGCTTCTACACTCCTAACCCGTTGTTAGAGAAATTGTACAGGACTTGCTATATTAGACAAAGCCTTGATTCCATTAGAAAAGGCCCAATCCACTTTATCGCGGAGTTCAACAGATTTTTTGATTTTTGCCGCATTTTTCGGTTTTCTCCGTTTTCATCAACGGTTTGGGTTTCCCGCTCAGGCCATCCAAGCCTTGAGTCGCTCTGGAGTCGCTGCATTGGAAGCAGACTTGTCTGAGAAGGATAAAACGCTGACTTGGATGGCTTCAAGCTTCAAGGACTTGCTTCAAGCTGTTGTATGTGTCAGATAACTCAAATTGCTTCCGCGACGTCCTGTAGGAGTAGAATGCGTGGCGCATCCCGCAAAGGAATTGCCTAACACCACTCTTTATCCTTTGTCCTAATGCTTTTTTAACGGTTGGATCATATTGTTGCCCTTCAGTGGCTCAAATGTTGCGAAAATGGTGACCGTTTTTATAAGAACCCGTGATTTCGAGCTTTCCTTTGTGCCTATCCGAATTCCAATGACTGTACACAACTGTCGTGGAAAATAATGGCCTTTTTGCCTCATGATGGGGCTCAAATTTATCCAGTTCATCCGGAATAGTGCGTTTCGTTCTATTTTTAGGCAGCCACTGACCTACAGAAAACTCTCTTTGTCATCCACTGATAGCGAAAATATCTGCCTTTTTCCTATGGAGTGGACTTTCCATTAGGTATCCGATTCCTTTAATACCTATAAAATGCATCCTTTTTTAGAGTTCATGCGAAGCTCTCCATTTTCCCGCTTTCCTTATTGTTTCCTTTAACCTTGAGCGCGTGTAGCGCAGTCGGAGGAGGCGCCGGCTGTCGTCTGCACCCGGTACCAGGTTTCTGGTTCGGATTTCCCGCCCAGGCCAACCAAGCCTTCCATCCCTCCGGGGTCGGTAAATTGCTACCAGACTTTGGGGAAGATAAAGCGCTGACTTGTTCATCGGCTGGCCACCGCAAGTCATTGTATGGCCAAATACGCATTCAAGTCGCCTCCACGGCATCCCGTAGAAGTAGAATGCGTGGCGCATCCCAAAAGGGATTGAGTAACGCCGTCCTTTATCCTTTTTTATCCTTCCCTTAATCTTATCACTACTTCGTGACTCACATATAACCATTTGATGCAAAAATAATGATCTTTTTTAAATCATAACTGTCAGGGTGGCATTTTAGAGTTCATTGAATTTGCGAGATCTTTAACTTTCTGGTTTTCCGTTGTACTCATCAACACATAACGACATGTGACAGTCGTTACGAGGATATTGGTCGTTTGATTCCAGGAAAAAGACCAGATTTACGCTCATGGGGAGTTATTTTCTGACAGTCGGAGGCGCCGGCAGTCACGTCAGCAGGTTCCTGCTTCGGATTTCCTGCCTCAGCAGGCCAACCAAGTCTTCCACCCCCCCCCCCCCCACCTCGGTTCGTGAATTGGTGTCGTCTGGGAAGGATAAAACACTAGCTTGTATATCGGCTGGAGGCCGCAATCCATTGCATAGGCCAAATACGCATTCAAATGAACCTGCACGATATCCCGTAGAAGTAGGACGCATGGCGCATCCCAAAAGCGATTGCTCTACGTCGTTATTTATCCTTTGTCCTTTAGGAACAGATTGTGGCCCAGTAAAAGTGGACATAGTTACGATTCCTTGTGCATTCACCAAGGGGACTATTTCAGTGGCGGTTCCGATTCTATCAACGTTCTTAAAATGGACACCCAAGCCTCGAGAATGACCATCATTTCTTCTACTTTTGAGGTCCTCTTAGACTCCTTATATACCCTTCATCTCTCTCAGTGTTCATTTCAATCTTCGGGCTGCATTGTGGGCTATAGGTGACCAACTGATGAGAAATACAGGGTGTCTCAAAAAATGTATGCACTGTTTGGAAGGTGATAACTTTGCTCACACTAAAGGTACTGAAGAAGTTAACAGCTCATATGAAGGCTTAAGAAAATGGAATTTTTCTGACATATGAGCGGTGTGGATTGCGCCGTGCACTCGTCTGAAATTTTACGTTTTACACTCGATTGAGCTTGAATACTTGTTATAACTTCTTCATAAAGTGGCCGCATCGATTGATTTGTGCTTCTTTTAAGGTTTACAACTTAAAAACACACTAATGCTGGTAAAAAGTGCGGGGTATCCTAAAAAATGCGCGAACTGTTGGAAAGGTACTAACATTGCTGCTAGTGAAGCTTTTGAAGATGTTTGAGACTCATATGAAAGCACAGGACAACGAGATTTCTTTGGCATTCAAATAGTTAGGATTGCGTCATGTTCTCTCCTGAAACCTTGCATTTCCGACTCGATTGATGATGCATTGGCTGAATGATCGTTACAATCGTGTTATTACTTGGCCATATTAACCTGTGCTGTGCTTCTTTCAACGTTTAGAACCTGACAAAGATGTGAAAGGCACGTGACATGCAAGTTTATTGATTTCGCAATTTAAATGTGAGCAGGAACACCCATTTTCGAAGACGGATTCTATGGACTGATGAAGCAACATTCAATGGAATGGCGAGGTTATTCGCCATAATTACAGCTACTGGGCTAAGGAGAACGTCAAATGAAGCACAGTACAGGTTAATGTAGCCAAACATGATTGTAACAAGCATTAAGCTCATGCATAATCAATCGAGTATGTAATGCAAGGTTCCAGGCGGGAGCATGGCGCAGTCTTGACTATATACACGTCGCAAAAATCTCGATATCCTGTGCTTTCATATGAGTCTCAAACATCTCCATAGGCTTCTCTAGGGGTAATTTTAGAGCCTTTCAAATAGAACCTGCATTTTTGGACATTCCCTGCATTTTGCCGAAATCTGCGTTGTGTTTTTAACATTTAAAAGTTAATAGGACCACAATTTAACCAATACGGCCACTTTGTGGAGAATTTATAACAAATATTCGAGCGAAACAAAATCAACCGTGTGTAAGACGCAAAATTTCAGACGAGTGCATAGCGCGATCTACACCGCTCATATGTCAAGAAATTTCTGTTTTCTTAGGCTTTCATATGAGCTCTTAACTTCTTCAGTACCTTTACAGTGAGCAAAGTTATCACCTTTCAAACAGTGTATACATTTTTTGAGACACTCTGTAGTTTGTTTTTGTTCATAACTGTCACTTTAGTATTCTTATAAATAAATTTGCAAGAATCTTTAATTACCAAATTTTCCTTTGAGTTCATCAGCATTTCAACGACAGTAAAAAGACGTAGGAGGCCATTGTGACTTCAAGAAAGGGAGCAGATTTATCGGCAGAGGTAGGTTGTTCTCTGTTTTGTTTTGGCGTTTGTTTTTTAACCCTTTGGGAATAGCTCTTGCCATTAGTAGCGAAGGCAGTCGCCACATTCGCATTGAAATGAGCGAGTTCTTCGACGATCCGCTACGTTCTCGAGCTTTTCAGCTTGCCTCTAAAATGGACTCCTAAGCTGCCTTTGGTCTCGAAGTGCTTTTGCCACCCTTTCGGGTATTCGAACCGTTTCCATTTTCCTCAGATTCGGTGCTTTGATCTGGCTCACTATACTATCAAAATGATTATACTTATACTCTGAGTGCCGGTAGACAGGTGTTGAGAAAGTAATGGTGCTTTTAGTTCTAGAAGGTGGTTGTTAGTTAGTCCACCAATGGTCTTCCGAGTTATTTTACCATTTTCCCGCAGTGTTTTTGGTGGGTCACTTGTCCCAAAATCTTTCTTAATCTGTGAGAATGCTGTTTCCCGTCGCTCGCTGGAACCCTTGTTTTCTATCTTTCCTGCTGGGGCCAGATTCATCAACTGCTTACCGGCCAGTAACGGCGAAAAGTACCGCGAAAGCCCATGATATGACATTCAGGTTTGCTGGTACTTTTCACCGTTAGAGGGCGGTAAGCGGTTGATGAATCTGGCCCTGGTGTCGTTACCGTCCTTACCGCACCAGGCAGCCCACATAATGGTCGTTTTTCCTCATCTTAGAGAACATCTCCCCACTCAGCGGTGGTGGGTTATGAGTCCATTTTCACAGCACTTATGAATCGTTCGTCGAACAACTGCTGGCCGCATCTGCCTTGGTGTCCTTGTTTTCACATTTAACTCTCTGCACCGGTACTGAAACTCTGATCTTAACGATCACTCTGGTTTCTTCCCGTTCTTTCCATTTCTAATTGCTCTAACCACCTGTTCGACTAGGGTCAGTGGGCGATTTAGGATCTATCCTAGTCGGAGGGGTGGGGCATGGTGTTTTAACTTACCCACCCTTGATCTTGTTCGACAGCTCCACCTTCTACCCCATGATACTGACGGCTTTTGGGCAAATTCAAGTGAGGTGGCGGTGTGGCTTGATAGTGCAGACACCTGAGGGTTTCTGACCCTTCCCGATTAGGGTAGATCCGGGGTTTATTGGTGTTCCACATGTCGTGAAGTTAGTGCCGTTCTTTGTCCCCATTGAGCGTGTTGGGTTTCTATGTCAACTAAATTTTCCGAATGTTTCTGCTCCCATATTTTCTTTGACTCCTGATCACAATGGAGCGAAGATACGGAGATAGCGACCGATTTTCCGGAGCAAAGTCATTTTTCCGTCGGTCAATTTTTGAGGGGAGGATCCTTTTTCTAAGTCATTTATAAATGGTCCTCCGAACAACTTGGTGATCCAGTGGTAGCGAAGATAATGGCGGTTTTTTTCTCGCGCAGAGATCGATTTTCTGAGGATCCATTATGTCTTCTCTCACAAAATTAGTTAAATCCTTTGTAGTTAAAAGTATATTCAAGGATGTAAAAGTTGGAAGATTTTTCATTCTTTCTCATGTCGCACTTCACCTTCTGACGGCAGTGTAACCGCTCAGAAAGCCGTTGTGAAAATAGTGAGCGTTCTTGTCACACAGTTATAAGCAGCAGAGCAGACTTCCCCATCGAACTGTCAACCATCACAGTCAATCATTTTTCCTTTGCGTTCAGTTGGTATACTCCTTCAGATAGGACCTTATTCTGCTTTTTGTTCTGGGAAACTGGAACTTTCAGATTGCATTGTAGTCTATAAGTAGCGAAAATGATGGCCGATTTTTGCCTCTTTTGACTGTTTCCGTTTCGTGTTCGGTTTTTGCCTTTCTTTTGTCATTTGCTCGCTATGTAAAAGAACATTATGAAGATGGAGGCGCCATGAACAGCTGTTGTGAAAGTAATTACCATTTGCGTTTAGAGCTTCATTCGTGCCATTGATTCTGCCTATTTCATTTTTTCTATAGCTGTCGAGCTTTCGGCGAAAAGCTGACGGACATCTATTGGTGGCGGAAATAGCAGCCGTTTTTCTGACGTTCACTTTTGAATCCAAGATTTATTAGCTTTCGTCCTAATCAGCAGTTTGTTAACATCGTAATGAGCTGAGTTCTGCGATGGACCACCTGTCGCCGAAATAGCTGCCGTTTTCAAGCCTAGGTGAAATTTACCAGGTTCTTCAGCACAGCGATCAGTCTATTTTCCCATTTTTCTGCTTTCGATCTGCTCTTTGGATTTTATTCGACCGGCCGTCCCAGCTATGACTCACTCTGTAAAATTGTTCACCTCGGTTGTGATGTGTTCATTTTCTTGCAAAGTAATAGTAATGGTGTTGTTGTTGGCTTTCAGTAAATTCCCTGTGGTCTTCAGTCGTTGCCATTTTTGCCTCATTATACCTGCTTTCGTTCGTTCGTCTGGTTTCTAAAATACAAAAAAGTCAATTGCCCAGTTGTCAGAATAGCTCGGCAAACTTATTTCTACAGGGTATTCTTTGAACGGCAATAGTAGCTGCTAGGAAAGATTGGTTTTTCTTCATATATCTCACCTATAGAAATCTCATGGAGCTCAACTGCTTGCTTGGTGAAAACGAAAATATCACACAGATGTCTTCTTTTCTTCTTTTAATCCCCGTGATTGTATGACACGTCTTTGAATAATTAAATAAATAAGTAGATATAGCGCCTAGCCTTGCCGTAACAAGGAAAGCCGCTTGGAAGAAAGAAAAACCTAGTGGTTTCAGTTAACCTTTTTGTGCCAACACGAGGTTTATAGGTGGACCCTTATTTAGCAGGGCCTGACGCTTCGACTTCTCGTCATCTTCAGAGGCCTGAACGTGGTGCATTAGTTCAGGCCTCTGAAGACGAGGAGAAGTCGAAACGTCAGGCCCTGCTAAATAAAGGTCCACCTATAAACCTCGTGTTGGCACAAAAAGGTTAGCTGACTAACAACCTACAATGCCGCGGTTTGAAGAAGAGAGAAGTTGGAGATTGCTAGTGGTTTCCTCAGACATGCGTAAAGTTTACCGGAGCCAGGGCTATTCTGCATTCTCCTATTCCCCTCTCTGCTCTCTAGTGTCCAATTGGAATCTTCTATATTATACCGATTCTCATCATCAAGGTGAAAGCTCACGTAGCCAGTTATAATAACATCAACATCCTTTGCCCTCTGATTTGCCCATTGCTGTCAACCTTCCATCTATCAGACCAGGTCTCTGGATGTTCTTCAACGAAGGAAAGCTGCAGGGGTGCCAAAAGAAGTGGTAATCGTCCAGTTTTGTGCGAAAAACAGTTCTGATGCTGGCTACGCTTCGTCATCTGCAGGCTGGGGAGCGGTTAAGCAGGACCAGGACTTTTCTTCTGGTTAATTAAAAGAGGTTCTAAGCTTACGGTGTAAGCCAATGAATGATTGCGGCTAGTGTGAGTAGCGTAAGCTGTTGAGCCGTAGTTTCAGTACTTAAGATCCAGTATCTTGCGCTTCACACTACCAGCAGCTTTTCATCTGGCCACACCGTGGATTTAGAACCACTCCTAATCAACCAGAAAAGCCCTAACTCTTCTTAAAAACTCTCGGTTTGCAGATGATAAAGCGATAACTGCAGTTGTTTTTTCTCCATCCCTCTCAAAGCTGGTCGCTTAGCACTTCTTCTGGCGTCTCGGCAGTTTTTTTTTTCGTTGAATAGCATTCAGAGCCATGGCTTGATAGAAGGAAGGTTGCTGCCGGAGGACATATGATGGTAACAGTATTATAACTAGCCATGCGAAGTGTCACCTTGGTGATGAAGATCAATTGGTTGTATAAGCTTTCAGGTCTATTATTAGTACAGTGAAAGATTCATCATACTAGGTTTCATCATATTAGGCTGGGTACCAAAAAAGCCCGTCGGTTTCCGCAACAGCTATGCATGCACTGCCGCGCAGCTGACAAAAGAAATCGACAGGATATCGAAACGAGCACCTGCGCTACCTTCCTATTTTTATCCTTCCCGTGGATTTTTAAGCTTCTTTTCCTAACTATGTTTCTTACCACGGGGAGTATGTAGCCGTTATGGGGAGAAAATTCAATTTTTCGAAGACTAGTTATTAATAACATTAGATGGAATTAAAGTTGTTACCTTACTGTGTGTCTTTACCCTCCAGCAGCGATCTGACATTGGGCGCGGTCTTTCCGTATAAATCACATTACTCCTTCGAAACTTGGCTAGTACATTGTTGTCTCATGAACACGGGCACGTGTCGAAAGCAAATCCGCTTTTTATCCCACGTTCCAACGAAAAGTTGGGGAAATAGGACTTTTAAGTGCTGGATATTGACGATCTATGGGACGTTGTGTCATTTGCGTTCTTCAGTCGTTTACTTACTGAAACAAATGTCGGTTAGTAACCGAGCATGAAAGCTGTCACAACGATGTTTTGTTGCGATCAAAACTTCTAGCGCCAGGCGGGATCGAACCCGCACCTCCCTCTGACCGGGCGGGAATGCTCTACGCCATTACACCACCGGCGCCGTTTGATCGAACGCAACATCCACACCTCGTGGGACCGATCAGCACCCACCCGTATATACCCGTATCCGGGATGAGCTGGCCGCTGATATCAGCATGGGACCAGTTAAGCTGATGGTCTTGATAGAAACGATTCAAATCAGTTTCCTTGCTGATCGGTCCCACGAGGTGTGGATGTTGCGTTCGATCAAACGGCGCCGGTGTTGTAATGGCGTAGAGCATCCCCGCCCGGTCAGAGGGAGGTGCGGGTTCGAGTCCCGCCTGGCGCTAGAAGTTTTGATCGCAACAAACCATCGTTGTGACAGCTTACAACCTCGATACCAGCCAATTGAGACTTAAGGAAACTGATTTGAATCGAGCATGAAAGGTTTTGAAACAGATTTACTGCTCGGTTTGAAACCCTGCCGTGCCTCAGACACTACGTTGGTTAGTAAGCGACCATGAAAGAGTTTGGAACGGAGCACTGCGCAAAAGCGAAGCAACACGTGCTGCGGCGGGCGTGGCCGCCTGTCGTGCTCGGTTCCAAACCTTTTCATGTCGCTTATTAACCAAAGTAGTGTCTGAGACACGGCAGGGTTTCAAACCGAACAGTAAACCCTTTCATGTTCGGTTACTAACCGACTTTTGTTCGAGTACTGTCAGGTAGCCCGCCATCAGTTTTTCCTCACCTGACGTGGATCTTTACCTTTATTCTTCATGGGAGTTTGTTAGATTAAGGAGTTTGTTTATCTTTATTCTTATTCATTCTTATCATTTATCATAGAATTTCTATCAGTTCTGAAGAAATCAGTGAAGATTTTTTTGCAGAATTTTCTTTGTGTTTAGAATTGTGGTTGAAATTTGTTTCTTTTGCCTACGTACGTTTAATTTTTGGATGATTTTTCGCTTTGGCAAGAAGTGGATAAGGTTTCGAAGGTGAAGACCTCTTATAACATCCTTCCCTGAAACTTCTTTTCCCAATTTTTGGCGGTTGTCATAACCCCAGTCAGCGACAAACACAAGCATTTGTAACTGATGTGAAATGAGAAAGTGTGGCAGATACGAAGTCGTCTTCTAGAGCCATACACGTTCTCTCATCCATCTTAAACTGCGGATAAAACTCTTGTCATTCCAACGAGATGCCAACGATGTTTTCCTGTTTTTTTTCTCACGTTTTCTGATTTTTAATGACAAGGAGTCGCCGTCTATCGTTTATTTACTGTATAATACGTGAGAAATGTGCTCAGCACGTGAAAACTAAGACAGAGCGATTGGGGAAGTAGAATTACTAAGAAGCGATGGCATTTTCCACGTCTCGACATGAGCCAGCTCTCTTTTCTTCTAGTCCTTCACATTCTGTCGCTCAATAAAGTGCTTGTTTTCCACTCCTCACCAAACAGGACATCAAGCAGCTGGGATTCCTAGTGCGCCCCGAATCGAAGTCCTAACGGTTAGTTCGCGTACCGCCCAGACCAACCAGGCCTTCCATTCCTCCAAGGTCTACGAATTGGTACCAGACTTGCCTTGGAAGAGTACGGCACTCACCTGTCCATCGCCTGGCCAGCGCAGGTCGTTCTATAGGACAAAACAGCATTCAAGTTGACTCCTCAACATCCCGTAGAAGTAGAATGCATGGCGCATCCTGACCTGGCGTTGACGTTAACGTCGTGCAGCCTGATTAGGCATTGATATTAACACCCTCTTTATCGTTTGTTCATTTTTATAAAGCCTCTAAATTTCAGATAGCAGCGATGTGTAATTCTTTTGCCATTATTGCTCGCTAGCATTTGTCAAAAATCTTTAACAATTAACTACAAATTAGTTTAAACAGAATAGATGGTATTTTGATGGAATGCATAAGGCTTGTTTGATGAATGAATTACTAAATCGCTCTAAGAAAGCGCTTCATTTTTTGCGATTCATAGAAGAAATTGCTTTTACCAATCCTAAAAAGCCAGCTTTTCCTGTACTCTTTTGCGCAATTGATTTTATCACCTTTGGCTCATTAAACTTTCTTTGATAATTTTCAAAAGGCCAACTTTTGCTGTATTTTTTGTGCTTAACTAATTTTGTATCACTTTAGGCCCAATAAATGTTCTATATGTTCTATATAAGGATAAGAATAAGGATAAACGACGGCATTACTCAATCCCTTTTGGGATGTGCCACGCATTCTACTTGTACGGGAATGTACGAATGTATGAAACTTGTATGAATGCGTATTTGGCCACACAATGACTTGCGGTGGCCAGCCGATGAACAAGTCAGTGCTTTATTCTTCCCAGACAAGTCTGGTACCAATTCACCGACCCCGGAGAGATCGAAGGCTTGGTTGGCCTGGGCGGGAAATCCGAACCAGGTACCTGGTATTGGGTGCAAGCGACATCCGGCGCCTCCTCCAACTGCGCTACACGCGCCCTATGTTCTATATGCAAATCCTTTTGTAGATGAGTAAAGGTCATCTACTTCTATTGCGCTTTACGCTTATATTTTCTACGGTATATCGGCGCGGCTTCGAGAAAGGCTATAAGTCAGTTGCATTCGATTGAGGTATGCGATTTTGGGAGGTTACGCTTCCGCGTTGTCGCCTTGCCCAGAACCTTGAATAGTTGGTTTTCATCCGAGTCATATCCTTTCAGATGCCATATCATTCTACAGAAATCTGTCCAGTCTTTGAAAATGGTCTCCTGTAGAGACGGAAAGATGTAGTTTGGGAGATAGTCTAACTATTAGTTCAACATTTCCAGACTCGTAGCAGGGCAACAACTCCGAAATAGGTGAAATAAGGACTTGAATCAATTTTGGCTAAGCTGTGGAAACATCTCAGGGTCTGTTCATGCTTCGCGACAAGAGCGACAAGAGCGACTGGGGCGACGGATGTAGTGTGGTGTACGTAAATAATTACGCATTTCACACTGCATTCGTCGTGGGCGGAGTGTGGAGTACGCAATTATTTATGTACAGCACACTACATCCGTCGTCCCAGTCGCTCTTGTCGCGAAGTATGAACAGGCCCTCAACCGGATTCATTAATAGATCTGTCAGCTGGCCATCGTAGTCTTTCGTAGAAGCAAAATGTGTGGCGCCTCCTAAATGGCGGCGTTATTCTACCCTGTCTGGGTGCGCAGTATTCCTCTGCGAGATGTGTAGGCAGCTTCATCGCATATTTGGGGAGTACAATGACTTACGGTAGCCAACTGATGATCAAATGAATGTTTCATCCTCCCCAGAGAAGTCCTTAACAACTCACGGACTCCGAATGGACGAAAGCTTGGTTGGTTTGGGCGAAATATCTGATGAAGAAAAGGCGTGTCCGAAGTAGGGATTGATTAGCACCAACTTTTGTCCCCTGTCCTTTAATACTTACCCAAAATCTGCAGTGTTCTAAAAGTACCTAGTGTCTTTCTAACTTATTTTTGATATACACATTCGAGATTTTGTTGAGTTGAAGTGAATTGAACCCAAAATTGATTTGGAAGACGTGGAAAAAGCTCGAGAAGTCATGCCAAATCTCCTGAACTGGGAGACATCTCTGTGCTAAACCATAAGCTTACAGTTCCACTGTTCCATTACTGCTGTCGTCATCCGTTTGCTACCTTTCACTAGTAGGTAAAGTGTTTACCGGCCGGAAACATCCGTACATTGTGTCTGTTCGCTCATCGACTATAGTGCAAAACTTTTTCCTCCAATTAACAGCCTTTATGCGCAGAGGTTGCACTTTTTCTAATGCGTATAGCGTCCCGTCTTGCTCGGCCTGCTGATATTCATAGGTATGTAGCGTTTCTTCGGATGTGTAAGGTTTTTCTGAAGCAGTAATTAACTCTGCCATGCGCATTCGTGCGTTGTCGTGGACCCGTGTTTATACAACATCTACGTTGTCGCTCTGTTTCTTTGCAGTTAATCTTGGCATGGCCAGTCACAGCCCTTGAACACTGCTCTCTTGTGAAGCGGAATCATGCTCTGTTCTGTTTTGTGCTTATATTGCGGCTGGGGAGGTACTCGGACAAGTTTGCGTTTGAAACAGTGAACCAAGCGGTTTAAAACCCGTTGGTTAGTAACCAACCATGAAAGAGTTAGAAACCGTCCATGAAAGGGTTTGGGACCGTGCACGAAAGTGCGGCCACGCCCCTCGCTGCGGAATAGCAACACGCGGTGCGGGGGGCGTGGCCTCCTTTCGTGCTCGGTTCCAAACCCTTTCATTGACGGTTTGAAACCCTTTCATGGTCGGTTACTAACCAACGGGTTTCAAACGCAAATTGTCCTGAGTATCCGCTGTTACAGGGAATATTGCGGCAGGTAGGACTCGGACCCCAGCCTCTGCTTTCCGGGTAGGACGCTAGTCCTTCACACTACACTGTTTGGTCGAGGGCAACATCCACGATATCCTCGTTGCAATGCACTTACCATGATAATGGTATGATCCGCCCGTTGATTAAACAGGCACTTGGCTGTTGCACTAATTTTGCCAGGGAAGGGTCCCAGCTTGCGTCTGAACGATGAAAATGAATACCACAGTGAAAATCTCCACTCTTCATATAGTAGAGAAGTATGTTTGGTTTTTGCGAAGTCCGTGAACCTACCGAGTTGGGGGCCTAATGGATTACTATGGAATCGCACAGCCGCACAAGGCAATACCGTTCAAACATGGAAGATGCAGAAAAATGCGGAAACACTGCTTTATAGGCGGGGAATCAGATGTTTGACTCCTTGACATTGCAGTATTTTCTGCATGTTTCTGCATATTCGATGTTTCGAAGGTATTGCCTTGTGGGACTGTGCGATTCCATAATATAATCTATCGGGCTCCCTAATTCGGTAGGTTCACGGACTTTTCAAAAAGGGGACATGTTTTTCTACTATTTGGGGGAGAGATTCTCACAGAGGCGTTCATTTTCGTTGCTCGGACATTCGCCTGAGACAGTTTCCTTGCTAGTTCTCGGATGGCCAGAGTCTTGCTTGGCGGCGCATCGACGTACCTCTTGGAGAATGGCCTACCGTGCTTTATTCTTATCAGAGGGGTATGAAGCGTATGTCTGAACAGGAAGAGGGAGTCATATAGGGAGAATCCCACCTCTCAATGAGTATAAAATTGTGTTTCTCTGTTCCCAATTCGTTAAACCCAAGGAATAAGGAGTCTTTGAAGTTACCATGGAATCGGCGCCTCATGAGGGCTGGGAGTCTCTTATATGCCAGCGATGCTACTGCCGGCAAAAGGATCGGGGCGGCGCAGTGGATAGTGGAATTGCTTCATGCGAGGTTCGGTTCTCCTGCTTTGTGGTGTTTTTGAATTTCCACTGACTAGTTGAGATTTGGGGAATCCTGACGTCCACACAGTTTTCAGGCGTTTTCTGCAGATTTTTCCAGCTGTATGCTGTGGAGAGTAACGTTCAGTGACCGGCCAGTAATTAATAAGTCGCAAGAAAGTTACTCTTCATGGCATACAGCTGGAAAATGAGCAGAAAACACCGGAAAATTGTGTGGACGTCAGGATCCCTCGAATCTCAACCAGTCAGTTGAAATGCAAGTACACCGTAAACCAGGAGAACCGAACCTCGCATGAAGCAACGCCACTATCCACTGCGCCGCCCCGAGCCTCTTGCTGGCAGTGGCATCACGGGCGTACAAGAGACCCCCAGCGCTCTTGAGACACCAATTCCATAGTAAGTTCAAGGGCCCCCTACTCCTTAGGTTTACCGACTAGGGAAAAAAGAAGCAAAATTGTATATTCATTGAGAGGTGAGGGTTCTTCCTATATGACTCGCTCTCCCCTTTCAGACATACGCTTTAGACCCTTCCCTTGTCAGAGGTATCATCAGGCTTCGTCCAATACATGCTTGAATGTCTCTTAGGATTCAATAGAAGGGAGTCCCTTATCAAGAAACACAACGACATGCCCTAGATAGCTACCACGGCCGTGTGAAGGCTGGTTCCTAGTGTTGGCTAAGGCTGCGCTGAACGAGTTTTGCTCGATGGTTGGCTGAGCTGTTTTCTACTGTGATCCTGAGCGCTGTTATGCAACTATTGTGAATAATTATGGAGTTTCTGTATAAATCCGGTCTCCGAATGCTCTCGATTCTACCTGTCTATGTGCTGCCGAACCCGTTTCTCGCCAGTTTTTCGTATTCTCCTGATGCACTGGTAGGGTAATGTTACGTGATAGGCGTCAACGTTCTTCTTTCAGCGAGTCGCATCGAATAAGTGAAGAAGTGCTGAAGAAGAGCGGTATTTCACCGCGTTTTGCTGATCTGTGCTCGCTTGAACTGTGTGGTTGGTGTAGCTGCTGTGTTCTGCTCGATCCCCTGTCCAAGGAGAGACGAAGGCGGTGGTGTGACGACAGCTGTGTGACGGACGGCACATTCGAGTGTCTTGCTAGCTACGAAGGGAATTGAAAGGTCTGTTTTATGGAGGCGTCTATACTTCGTCAGCCGATATTGATCCGTAGCGCGGCGTAATCGATATCGGCGGTTCTCGAGCACTGCTCGCGCGGCTTTGTTAGTATGAAATGCGGCTTAGCAAGGCGTTATACTTTGTTGCACCCAATCAGGGAACAATCGTACATGCTTTCTCGGTGCGGCTGTTCGATGCGGCTTAATTGCTCGCTGAGACCTCCTATGTAGGCCCCATCAAAGACTTGAGGCACATACTATATCGCTCCAGCGTGCGTTAATTCAGTATCAGTCCTCATTCAGCTGCGTTGTGATTCGAATTCAGCCGCCCTTATATACATATCTTCGGGCCTCTTCAAACGTCGCGACGGAAGCGACTGGTCGGCTAAGCAAATCATACATATCGATTATTGCTGGGCGATCGCTCGGCAAAAATCGATCGAATGCGTATGATTTTCCCGGCTGACCAATCGGTCCCGTCGCGAAGCATGAACAGGTCCTACTCTACTTCAAACCTTGATGAATAGTGTTACTTAGGTAGCTCGTCAATACGGCATTAACAGTCAATCCATTTGACGTCGTAATCGATAGCACAATAACAGAAGAATGAACGGTACATGTCGCGAATATGGGCAGCATTCCGAGATAGGAGCGAGCCAGCAATGTGTAAGATCAGAATTTTGATTGGCTGCCGTGTCTTAGGCCGACGCACTGCATGGGTGTGATTGGCTGGCGCGTCACAACCTCCCAGTGCTGCCCATCTTTGCGGCATGAACCGAATAAACTGGGTGTTCAGTTAAACTTGTGTTGTACGCATCAAAACATCTATCCTTAGCCAAAAATCGGTCGGCTTTTCTATATTATAGCAATTATAGCAATGCTCTAAACTGTATGTGGTGTAAAAGCATCGATGTCGATACAGCGTCTGGTCAGGTCGAAATCATTAGCTTTTATATTGCGTATTGTTAGAGAATATGGAAAAATGACGGCGTTATTCGATCCCTTTTGGGATTTGCCCGCATTCTGCTTCTACAGGGTGTCGTGGAGGCGATTTGAATGCGTATTTGGCTCACGCAATGGATTTGCGGCGGCTAGCCGATGGACAAATCAGATTGTTATTCTTCTCAGACGGGTCTGGTTCCAATTCGCAGACTCCGGGGGATGGAATGCTTGGTTGGCCTGGGCGGGAAATCCGAACCAAGAACCTGGAATCAGGTGCACGCGTCAGCCGGCACTTCTTCCGTCTGCATTTCACGAGCCCAAGGTTTTTGGTGGGGGTCTCCCGCCCAGGCCAACCAATCCTTTCATCCCTCCGGCGTCGGTGAAGTGGCAGCAGACCCGTTTGGGAAGAATAACAAACTGACTTGTCCATCGGCTGGCCACTGCAAGCCATTGTGGGGCCGTTGTGTAGGCCAAATACGTGTTCAAATCGCCTCCATGGCACCCTGTAGGGAAGAAGGCGTGGCCCATTCCAGAAAGGATTGAGTGCATTTATCCTCCATCCATTATTGTAGGAGAAGATCCAGTATCCTGCTATAGTTCTCTGATTCGTGATTCCATGGGTCCGTTTGTGCGTCCGGGAGCAGAGCGCAGCGTGGAGATTAAGCGTAGACGCGCCTTTAAGGCTCTGCGTAGGATCGGTCTGAGTGTTGCTAATGTTCGCCTAGGGGGCAGCTGCGTGCCAACTGGATTTGTTGCCGGGTAGTGTTTTTGGATGAATTGTTGACGGCAACGGCGAAGCGAGGCGAGCCGGCGATAGGGACGAGGAAGCTGCTAGAAGAGCGAGTTTCGGATTAGCCGAAAGGCTTTTTTCAACTATCGATTGGCCGTCGACATATTCTCTGACGCGAGAGGTTTTGCACAGGTGTATCTGTTGCAGGATGGTACGCGGGGGTACGAGTGCGATAGACATTCCGTGTCAAGACTGTGGAGATCTCGATGGCTCGTTTGTTGGATCTCCGACGTCGTACGTGAATATACCACATGTTCCACAAGCGGAGGACATTCGGACGATTATGCGCAGGGATTCTGAGGTGGGTATTGGTAGCTGTTTATTGATCTTATTTCCGTTTTTTCGTGTCTGTTGGAAAGGGACATACGTTGTTTGGTGAGCAACCATTGTCCTGACCGAATTTTCTGCTTGATTTTGTTTGTTCTTCGTTTTCTGAAATGAAATCAGCTGTGATCTAATTGTTTGGAACTGTGCTGTTTAATTGGCCATGAGCCTTATAGCGTGTTGGCCATGAGCCTTATGTGTTCACTTAATTATACTGTAGGATTAGGTCTCCAATTTGAGCCTCCTGGATCCATAAAAACAGAACAAAGCATAGCAACCATCCAAAGTTGTCCACAGCCTTTCTTCCTACCGCCCTCTAATGGTGAAAATACCGCCAACCTTTCTGATATGAGATTCACCCAGCATCAAGTTTGGCGGCATTTCCCCCGTTAGAGGGCGGTAAGCGGTTGATGAATCTGGCCGCTGGACTCGTCGCTCAAGTGTAATGATCAGTGAAACACTACCGATGGAGGTTTCAGTCTTGGGCTATACTGTGGCCCGAACGATGTTATCCTAGCCGCCAATTTAATTGATATTTCAATCTAAAGCTGCTGCTTTCGAATTTTTTTATAAGAAAAGGTCACATTCCCATGGTAAGGAGAGCATTGGTTATTTCTTTGAAGGCAATGGAACAGGGGAAGGAAGGAAATGTGTTCGTAACCGATACCAAAGCCTTGATGGAAGGTACTGCCTACTTAGGCCACTCGAATACCACTGGTGAATCCGCTGATAGCCTTTATATGAGCCTTTCTGTCCTGAGAATTTCTTGTGGATGTTGGGTTCAATGCGCTCCGTTGTGGTCTTCGGGTATTACAGGGCACCCTTACACTCCGTTAAGATTTTGGTCTACCAATGGGCATATTTTTTAGTGTTTTCAATGTTTCGCAGGGTTTAGTGGGTTACAGCGGCTCTTTCTAGGGTGACAGTGCTGCCTTTTCTATTTCAAACTGCGCAGTAGAGAGTATTATCAACGAATTCTCTTTCAGTATTTCTTCAAGACCTTGCTTGGTTACTAAAAATCTCCCCATGTACTGAGGAATCGAATCTGAAGAATAACTTCCAACTAATGGTCCTGACATTCCATTAATCTTTGAAAGAGTACTGAAGGTTTTTGTTAAAGATTTAGAGTCTGTGTCATCCGAAAGAATAAGGTAGCTGCAAAGATATGATTTAAAATGAGGATGCTTTTAAAGTAATGTTGTTTTTCGACTTTTTGATATAGAAAAGGTCACTATACCACGGTATAGAGAGCACTGGTTAACATTTTTAAAGGTCAATGAGTAGGGAAAGGACAGGAGAAACCTAAGGTCGGTTCTTTGCACTTGATCTCTTTGGTTTGCTGAGAAGTACTTCATCAACTCCCCTGTAAGGCTTTGTCGAGGGATTTGGTCGTTCAACTTTGTGAATGTTCTGTCTCATTTAGGCCCTTGAAGAAGGCGATTTTGTCGAAACGTCGGCCAATAAACGAATTTCCCAATCTCGTGTGGCTAATGTGGCTAATGAGTATCAACAAACAGTAAACACCGATGCCGAGATTCAATGATAGTCGGACCTGGAGACAAGAGAAACGTTCACCATCTATGGCTAAATCTTAATGAAAGGTGCAATCGCTTTCTACTGCTCGAGGATCACCGTTGAGTCCACTGTTAACCATCATAAGAACTTTCTGAGGTTAACAACTCACTTAACATTGGCGCTCGGGTAGTGCAGGGGTACTTTATTTTTCATTATGGCCTGAGTATAGCGGTGTTCGTATTCCCTCTGTCTTTTCCTTGTTCGTTAGCCTTTGAAAAGTTTTCCCTGTTCTCTTTACTGCGGTAATATGATTCTTCTTATAAAAACTCGGAAAGCAACACTATTGAGAGGGCAGTGAAGCTTAAGTTCGACTATTTGGAGTTAGGGTACATCTTTCGGTCACAGTACAGTCCCAGGATGGAATTTCTGTCGGTACGTTCACCACCTCTGGCTAAACCTTAATGAAAGGTGCGCTCGCGTTCTTATGCCCGAGGATCACCGTTGGGTCCACTGTTATCCATCATAAGAACTTTATGAGCGTAATAACTCATTTAACATTAGTGCAATGGGTATTATCTTTCATTAAGACCTGAGTATAGCTGGTGTTCGTGTAGACCTATGTATAGCTGGTGTTCGTGTTCCCATTGTCCTTTTCTTACTCCTTGGCCTTTGAAAAGTTTTCCCTGTTCTCTTTACTGCGGTAATATGATCCTTCTTATAAAAACTCGGAAAGCAACACTATTGAGAGGGCAGTGCTGCTTAAGTTCAGCCGTTCGGTGTTAGGGTACATCTCTCGGCCACAGCACAGTCCCAGGATGGAATTTCTGTCGGTATGTGCTTCATTGCTCATTACACTCGATGTTTCTTTGTTTCCTGGATTTATTTTCGGCTATCTCGAGGACAGCTATGTTGCCTCTTTCCCATTTAGTGAGTAACTTGGAAAATCTACGCTTAGAGGGTATAGTCAGCCAAACCTTTTGTACAATTTAGTTGCTGACAAACATCTTCTAACTCAATAAATCGAAATAAATGAGAAAACAAGGCTTCGAAGTAGTTGTTGTAACATTGCGTGGGTCTCAGAAATGTCCACTGAGATTTTTCTACCAGTTTTAGTCGCTAGATCATGTGGCTATCGGGATTTTCGAAGTTTTGTTGTAGTCTCTAGAGTTGCTGAACTTTTAATAGTGGATAAGGTCACGAGCATCCTTACGGCGGTTTTGGAATCCAAGGAAAGGGCAATACTATTCTGTGTCACCTTCTAGTGCTCGCCTCTGACAGGTTTTTTGCATGCTAGGAGAGGTGGCGAGCTGAAGGAGCTCTGACCCCTCCTCAGGCAGAATTCGTCAAACTAAAGGGCAAGGGTATAGAGATTCTTGTGAGTATGCGGAGATACCAGCGAGAATCGCCGAATACCCCTCCACCTAGCAGTATTCCAGCGAATCGGTAGGTTAGGTATACAATGTCAAGCCATGGGTGTGTTTCTTCCTTAAATCCTGCATACACCTGGGTTGAATGATTGATCCGACCGCTGATGGTGATGACCGATTTGGAAGCGTCAGCGAAGGAATGAGGAAGTCTAGGCACATGTTGACTGTCGTGCTCGTTAAACTTGACGTCATGCATGGCTTGACCTAGCGATGGATGGGTTAATGACTACTTCTCGGTCATACGTAGTATTCACGGTTGAGCGTCTCATTCTTAACTCATGTAGGGCTTTTGCTACGGTAGTCAGGGAGTGGTAAATGATTCAGAGTCGTGTTTTAGAGGTTTTCTGGAATAGTCAGCGAGTTTACTCGGACAGCCTTCTGTGTAGTCCCATAGGAATTGTTTCTCCACGTGACTTATCTTGGTCAAAGTATTCAACTAAAAAGAAATACTTTCGAGCTACACACGAAGAGTTAGGTTTTACCGGGAGACTCCGGATTTTTTTTGCTTATCCACCATGGCGATTTCATGCTCTGTATTGTCATCGTCCCTTCAGTTATCGTTAGACCAGCAGTGAGGAGGTTTGGTTTCTGAAGGAGTGCTCGCCCAGAAGTAGCCCCGGAATCAATCGATATTGATTAGTCGCCCATTTTTCTTTTGAAGTTTGTTCAGTGGCCAAATGTTCATAAACCATATCCAGTTTATTAATAGACAGTGGAAGTCAAAATTTCGCTCAGTATTCTTTGTTTGCTGTGAGGCGGTTATCATATTCACGTTGTTCCCATCTCAGACGGTCGTCTTTAGTTAAGGACCTGTTCATAGTTCACGACGGAAGCGATTGGTTGGCCTAGCAAATCATACGTATTGATTTTTACCGGGCGATTGCTTGGTAAAAATCGATACGCATGATTTGCCTGGCTGATCAATCGCTCCTGTTGCGAAGTATAAACAGGCCCTAACTAAACTAATTTTATCGACCAATATTGATTGATGGATAATTTTTGTTCCAGCGACATGTAGCCGTAGCTGCAGTCATGAGGTTCAAGTGGATTGCATTCCAAACGCTCAGCTCCAGCTAAAATTCAATGAAGCGCGTGCAGCGGCTGTTAATTTTGCGTGGATATAGATGGCATACGAATGTACTATATTATACAATACACTAAAATGTAGACACAGGCCTCTCTTGAGCATTACATTTGGGCATAAGCATTCATTTTTAAGGGCCTGTTCATACTTCGCGACAAGAGCGACTGGGGCGACGGATGTAGTGTGGTGTACGTGAATAATTGCGTACTCCACACTCCGTCCTCGACGAATATAGTGTGAAATGCGTAACTATTTACGTACACCACACTACATCCGTCGCTCTTATCGCTTTTGTCGCTCTTGTCGCGAAGTATGAACAGGCCCGAAATATCTAACTGAAGAGATTGCTCTCTGCCTTGCTCGTCACTGTACGGTTTTCCATTTTCGGCCGACGACTCGCGATAAGGAAAGGGCATTGTGCCTTATCCTCGTTTGATCTCTGAACCTATCATTATTTTGCTTGTTTTCACTCAATCTTCGATTGTACCTATCTGTCATCTAAAATAATATTGTTTTGGCACGCTACCCGATGGACTTTAGTTTTCATTGTGGGTTTTCATCGACACGGCGCTGTGAGTAAGTGTCCTATCAGCGCGTTGGTAAACCTGATCTCTGAGCAGCTGAGAGAGATTTGCGGCTGCTGTTCCACAAACTGTTGGCGAAGCAGTATTTCATCGAAAACAAAGAAGAAGAGTAAACAGAGACGTGAATGTGCTAGGTTGAGGCGGGGAGATGGGTCACGGAACCTTTGCTTGTGGGAATTGCACATTAATAACATGATACTGGGAGAGAGCCAACAGAAGGGGCACTCGAAGTGTAGCTTCGCGTGTTTCGCTGAAGAAAAAAAATGACCACACGGTGGACTATCGGCTTGCTACAGAGGGATCAGAAGCAGAAAATAGTGACCTGGCCTTAGTTTGCCGCTATTTCATAGTCTGCCTATTTGAAGTCTACCTTCGGTTCACCTCTGTTCGTCCGCACCGGACGTAAATGGTTTATTAGGGAGCGTTTAGTGTGTACACGACGTGCGACACGAGGTAATGCTGAGCTCCTATATCGATTGGGCGAATGATCGATATGGGAGCTTATCATTATGTCGCGTCGCGCGTAGCGACACTCAATGATCTCTAAACAGTCTATTAGGGCCCTTTTATACTTCGACGCCGAGCGACGCGACGCCACGCTTTGTGGCCACATTGATCGGGCGACGCGATCGATCAATTTGGCCACTATACGTGTCATCGCGTCGCTCAGCGTCGGAAGTATAAACGGGGCCTTAGGCCTTGTTTAGTGTGCGCGCGACGCGCGACGCGATGCCATGCGTAGTGACCGAATTGATCAATCGCGTCGCTCAATCAATTTGGCCACTACACATGCATCGCGTCGCGCGTCGCGTGCACACTAAACAAAGCCTTAGGGATCGTTTTGTGCGCTACGCGCGACGCAATATCATTATAAGCTTCATCGATCCACGGCGTCGCACCATCGACATGGAAGCTTATCACTACATCGCGTTGCGCGTCGCGTGCACACTAAACGATCCTTAGGCCTCGTTTATACTTCGACGCCAAGCGGCGCGACGCCACGCATTGTGGCCACACTGATCGGGAGACGCGATCGATCAATTTGGCCACTATACATGCCGTTGCACTACACCAGGCATCGCGTCGCCCGCACACTAAACGACCCCCTAGCCTTGATTTATAGTTGCGCCGCTCAGAGGCGCGGCACCATAGTCGGAGTAGATATCGACCGGGCGGCGAGAAAAATCGATATCCATAACGACCATCACGCCGCGCCGCTTGGCGGTGCAAGTGTAAACCAGGCCTTAGGCCTCGTTTATACCTCGACGTCGAGCCACGCGATCGATCAGTTTGGCCACTATACTTCCGTCGCATCGCTTTGCGTCGGAAGTATAAACGGGGCCTTAGACTGCAGGGAATAAACAGCAGACGATGACGACCGATCAGCCGAAAGACCAGGGAGGAGTTAGTCCGGTGACGCCGGACCAGGGTATTTATACACGGTTTCCCGCCAACGTAATCGATCCCGAGCATTCAAATCGCTTACAGGCAAACACACGAGAAGACCTAGCAAATGTGCTCTGACACACACTTTGCGCCCCAGGGCGAACTCCATACACGTTTCAACTGATCTACATGTTAGGCCTGTAGGCACTGTGGGATGCCGTTTTACGTGTTAATGTAATGAGTTGGCCGTGTAAGGCCAAGACAAGTGGAACTGACTACGATCTACGGATTCGCCCCAAAGGTCGATATCTCCGATCGATATTGGTCGAGTGGTCGATGTTGTTTGTATATTGTGGTGCTTGCTCGGAAGGCCCAGCGGTTCATCCCGGTTTCAGCACCGAACTGTCATTTCGGAGTAAAAATCGATCATATCAATCGAAAGTGCTCAATCCTGGACGGGCTCGCCTACTCACAAACGGATCAGCCACGTTTTTGGAGCGTTTTCACCGTTTTTCCTTTTAGTATTGGATTGCCGTCAACCTGCTAGAGCTCGAGACCACTGTTCAAGGATCAAACAGACCGGATCAGGTCGGCGTCCTTTCGTTGAAACGAACGACAGAGGAACAGTAGCGTTTAACGGCTGGATGGTTATTGTGACGTGTTATCGCGAGCGGAGGGCAGTGGTCGTGGACCGAACAAATAACTGCTGTCACGTTCTTTATCAGGTCTCACATTGGAGTGTTACATGGTCCGGATGGCTCACCGGAACTGATAGGTGTAGTTGCTCAAGTGTTTTGAGGACAAGACGCGATGGCACTTTTGTTGATCAGCGAAGTCTGGTGATTGAATTTCAATCCTGTGCTCTTCAGTTCTGTCGTACTTCGGACTGCGTGCTCTGCTGTTATTTCCTGAGTCAATAAGATTCGACAGGATCGAGGGGACTGACAAGGGAAGGGTCTGAAGCGCGTCTGAAAGGGGAGAGCGAGTCATGTAGGAGGAATTCCATCCTCTCAATTAGTATAGAAATGTGCTTATGTTTTGCCAAGTCGTTAAACCCAAGGAGTAGTGAGTGGGTCGTTGGAGTCCATAGTAACTTCAAGGACCCCTACTCCGCGGGTTTAACGACTTGGTAAAAAAGAAACACATTTTTACACCAAATCATGGGATGGGATCCTTCCTATATGACTCCCTCCCCACGTTCAGACATACGATTCAGACCCCTCCCTTGTAAGGGGACTTCGATGCTTCACAGCACTCCAGATCGGGTACTGTACACGTACTACAGATGTGGTTACGTCGTATGAGGGTTTGAGGTATATGTCGCGTAGGTGAGCAGCATTGGAAGGTAGGAACTCCTAGACCAACTAGACCGCATTGAATGGGCATGCCGCTCAGAGAGGGCGTATTCAGTCGGTACCCTGATGGCATGTGTTCGGGCTGTGCTCTGTTTGGTTATTATTGGCTGGCGCGCTCCCACCTACCAATGCTGCTCACTTATGCGACATATACCGGTTTTGATGTGTAGAAGTCCTACAGCTATGTCTTTGCAGTGGTCAAATAAAGCTGTGTATGGAAAAATCCGAGTTTGCCCTCATTGTAAGCTGTATCTCTATCGACAACCATAAAAGGATAGTTGATAGAACCGTTTTGGTTCCTCTGTCCCGCATAGGTTTGTTTCAAGGTAACTTTATTAACCATGGGATTTCGACGGTATCGTCGCTATCAAAAGCCTGAAAGAAATTCGGATGGTCATAGACCGTGTAGTACCATCACCAAAGGCTGTAAATGTTTCCGTCCTGCTACTAGCAATGGGATCCCAAGTGTGTTAAGAAAAGGCAACTCTAACATGAGCACAATTCACAGGTGCTCGACCAGTACTGAAAGACTGCCCAACTAATATGCTTCAGTACTGCTCGGGCACTTGTGAATTCCGCTCATGTTAGAGCTGCTTTTGCTTAACACACTTGGGATCCTATTGCTAGTAGCAGCATGAAAACGTTTAAAGCTTTTCGTGATAGTACTAAACGGTCTATGACCATTCGAATTTCTTTCAGACTTTTGATAGCGACGATACCGTCGAAATTTTAGGGTTAATAAAGCCACGTTGTAGCAGATCTGAGCAGCACAGAATATTTGAATCTGAGGGTACTCTCTCACCTAAACGCGACCTAATGATCTTCCAAAATACAGTCTTCTTCCGCCTCACTCACCTCTGAATGGAGATAAGGAACCTCCTCGCTACTTCTAACGACAGGAGAGCTGACCTCCTCGCGTGTGCGAGGGGAAACGGTAGAGAATGTGACGGCGTCAAAGGCGGCTAGAGAAAGGACTGTCATCGCAACGTCTCTTTTCGCGGCCTTTTATGCCACATGTCTCGCCACGTTCGAATTCAAACGTATTGAAATTATACACGCTCAATAAGGTTTTATCACCAGACCTTGGATGACCTTGGACCAGACCTTGCAGGAACGATCCATCGAAGGAAAGGAGATGATTTTTGAAGAGGAATTCAAGAAGACGTATCGATTAGCAAGAATCGAGCGTTTTCGACCCGACAAGAGAGCCATATGGTGGCAGCACCGGATAGAAAGGATAAAACACTGCCGCGTTCATCGGGCCACGGAAGTCATTCAATGCGTCATGGTCAAAAATGCGCTCAGAATGCCTCAATGGTGAAATGTGAATGTGTGAATGTGCGGCATACTCCTTCAAGGTGTCGATGTTCGTGCAATTCTTCGTTACGACGACGACGCCATGAACGGTTTCTGATCTTTCAGTGGAACTCGAAGTCGTTGAGCGTTTCGCTCCTTGTGACGGGTGTCATGTCTGGGATTCCTGTACATTTATTGCCTTGTTTTGAAGACATTAAGAAACTGTGACTGAGTCGCAGAAGACAGGATTTCGCATTTCATCGAAATGCTTGCTTTCTGTAGTCTGACGGGGTCGCTCAAGAGGATTTGGAGGGAGCCTACTGCTCCAAATCCCCGCTGAATGAGCGAAAAATGAAGCTCTGAGCAGTTTTGAAAGTGAAAAAATCGAAAGGAAAGAAGAACCTTTCTCTGGCAGCAACATCCTAGTATTACAGCGAGTTGGTGTGGCTGCTTTGCTACCACCTTATGAAGCTTATTGGCACTTTCTACCGCAATGCGGTCGAAAGCCTTGAAAAACCGGTGAATTGAGGCTTCTTTTGGTCTTGAAACCGAGATAAGAGATCCGGTTCAGGCCTTTGTGCACAGAAGTTATGATCTCGAAATTCTTTCGAATATTCGAGTGGTTTCGAATGCTCACAAATTTCGAATATCCGAATTCGAATACGCTCGAAAAACGCGGTTTTCCGAATATTCGAGTTCGAATACATTCGAAAAATACGATTTTTCAAATATTTAAGTTTGAATGGGAATCATTCGAATACCTGATAGAATAGGTCATTCGAGCACATCTACGAAGCACAGATGTTCGCTGTTTGGAGGAATAAACATAGGAATTTGCTCTTACTGGTCTGCTAACGGAGGGCGATCACGCTCTACTACTGGTGGATCTATGGGCTTCTGAAGACGACGATTCTGTCGAAACGTAAAGCCGCAATAAAGACCCACCTTTAAAAAAACCACTCGTTGACACACTACTAACAACAACAAAAACATGGGAATCCTTGGAATCCCAGTCAAGGCGAAGAATCACACAATTAGTTTTTGACAGGAGAAACTATGGAGATATCACAGCAGTGATGACCTTGATCTTTTGAACTCCTTGATGCACTACCGAAACCCACATAAAGGAAAGCTATGTGTCAGGACAGCCTTTTTGGTGAATATTTTCTATGCTTCCACTTCCTGATCGTGAAATTTGATACTATAAATGGAGGTGTTCATGGGCGGAAGGAACTGGTCTGTACTTGAAGTAAGAAATTCTGCTAACGCAGCAGATTTTGTATTTCTTACTTCAAGTACAAGTGAATTCCACTGCCCTTGTTGGGCACCTCCATTTACAGTGTCATATTTCACGATCAGAAAGCGGAGGAATAGAGAGTATTCACCAAAAAACTGCCCTGAATCTGTGCTTCCCACATGATGGGTCTTGTCTTACGTCTAGGAGTTCAACAGGTCGAAGTTATTGCTGTTGTGGTATGTCCATAAGGTTTCCTTGTTCAAGATTAATTAGACGATTCGTTACCTTGATTGCCAGGATTCCAAGGATTCCCATGTTCATTTGTCGAAACGGCGGATGTCTATGAATTAAGGACGACGGAACTGGATTTTAGCGTTTTATGACCGAAAGAAGCGCTGAGGCATTTTACGGTCTTCAAGGTTGATACCGTCGTCCTCGCCGCCCGCTGCCATATGACCGCCGACATTGCAGTCGTCAACAGCCGTATAAGCAATGTCGGCGGGAGAATTCAGCTGGTTCACGGTGGCGATTATGAAGGACGAATCCCTTCTGGGGGTTAATGGCTGAATTCCTGTGTGTCTCCCAGCTCAACAACAAGTGTGAGCTACTGGAGTTGTGTGTTTATCAGTACGCGGTGTCACGTGTTTGCCTGAACCACCGACGCTGCTGCTGCCGCTGATGGTGAATCGATAGCAAGAAAGCAAGAAAACAGCTGATCTTGATAGCAATTCTGACCAGCTTTCGCTTTCGCCGACGACATTCGCCGGCGGGATCGACAGGGACGATAGCATCTGGGATGTCTTCGTTTTCGAGATCGAGATCGAGATGCCTGGATTGGATTGTGATCTTGAAGGGATGCAGAATTTCAGCATCTGTTATCCATTCAACTGTTTGAACCGCGGCTACACTCCACACAGCCCGCATTTATGCCATTTTCACATCAAATTGGACACTTTTCAAATCAAACTGGACATATTGAAACCAAGTTGAACACTTTAAAAATGAAATTAGCCACTTCTAAGCATCCCTGATGCTTTAAAACTAAACTGAACGTCTTCGATATCAAGATGGGCGCCTTCAGAAAATCTGGAGACTCCCATACGGTTAAATTTTTTCAAGGAAAAAGTATTGTGGTCTCGGATTGAGATCTTGAAGAGGGTACAGAATTTCGATAGCTGTTGTCCCTTCAACTGTTTGAACCCCGACTACACTCGACACAATCTGCGCTTGTGCCATTTCACATCAAATTGGACGCTTCTCAAATTAAATTGAACATTTTTAAACCAAATTGGATTAACAATGAAATTGGCCACTTCTAAGCATCACTGATGCTTTTAAAAACAAAGCTGAACATCTTCGAGATCAAAATGAGCGTCTTCCGGAATACTGGAGGCTTTCTCAGGCGGTTAGAATAAATTTTGTTGAAGGAAAGTTTAGCATTGTGATCCTGGATTGTGGTCTTGAAGAGGATACAGAATTTCAACGCCTCTTACTCTTCAGCTGTATCAACTGCGGCTACACTCCACCAGTCCGCTTTTTTACGATTTTTACGTCAAATTGGGCACTTTTTAAGTTAAACTAGACACTTCTGAAACCAAATTGGACACTTTAGGAATGAAATTGGCCACTTCTAAGCATCCCTGAGGCTTTGAAGACTAAACTGGACATCTTCGAGATCAAAAAATTAGCGTCCTCTGGAGAACTGGAGACTCCCTGCGGTTAGAATAAATTTTGTTCAAGGAAAACTTCATTGAAATTTTTTCACCTCCCCAGCGTTGAACACACTGTTGAAAACATTCAAAATTTTGCTTTCAAGGAAAATTAATGGTTTAAAACTTGTTGTGGAATTCAGCAAGGCGGCCTTCATTCCGAAAAGAGATTGCGCCATGCATTCGTCCAGGACGTCGCGATTTCCACTTGATTGATAGCAAAAATTCTGTTTGCTGTCAATCAAGTGAATCAGGTGTTGCAGACTTGTCGGAGGTACAATAAAAAAGCCCACTTTGTGGTTTCAAACAGCGCTTACACTATCAGTCAAATCAAAATCACAACCAGCTAGGCGAGTGCGTGATCTCTTTTTTTAAAGAATAAGAATTGCTGCGTTCCTGAACTTTAAAGTAAGCTTCAAACCATTATTTTACATTAAGAAACATAGAAGGTATAAAATTTTAAACAGCACTTTTTGGGGCAGGTGAATTAAAAAAAAATCAAAGAAACCCATACCAAATCGTCCCCTGAGCAAAACAATTGCTAACCTTCTCGGAGATTCATTAGTTTAATGCGGAAGGCGCCCTTTTGATTTGGAAGATGTTTAGTTTGACTTCAGACGGTCAGGCTTGCTTACAACGGTGTCCCATTTGGATTAAAAAGTGTCCAATTTGATGTGAAAATGGTATATCACCGCAGCTGTTTCGTGTCCATGACGCGGCTGGACAATCGAAAAAATTTCACGACTGAATACAGTCGGCCCAACATGAAATGCGCAAATTAACACTAAATATCAGTGCCGTTCCGCTTCTGGAAATTGAAATTTCAAGCGGTTCCACAGTAGATTGTGTACTCCTGTGATGCGCCTTGCAATTTCAAGTTCCAAAACGGAAGTGCACGGGTATTTGGTAAATCGCCGTCTTTCATGTTGTGCCGATGATGTTTGGTCCTTGATGAAATCCTTACCATTGTCCATCGGCGTCGTGGTGACACCGATCAGTCAAAGCACTGATAGTGATGAATGTGAGCGGGCTGTGAAGAGTGTAGTGGTGGCTGAAAGAGATGAGGAGATCGCGGAGGTGTCAGAATTCTGGTTTTCGTCTTGTAAAAATGTGAGACCGAAGCGCTTCTCGTTCTTCGTTTCGTCGGAGCAGAGCTCGATGGTAGTCAGTCTGAAATCTGGGGATGAACAATGCGCACTACTCCTTTCAGTAGAGTTAAAGGTGCGGATCTATCCTAGTCCAAGGGGGCAACTTAACTAAAGCGTATGTAAAACATTAACTTAGGACTTACTGAGCGACTACTACAGAGCACGATAGAACATAAACCAGAAAAATTCACGAGCAAAAAAAAAAGTTTTCGCCGCGGTTGTAAGCGGGTGAAGTTATGTGCCCTCCTCACCATGTTAGATCCTGGTTATAACATGTCAAGCGGTGGTCAGCACGCGCTTGGTGGCTTTATGCGCCCTCCTCACCATGTTATATCCTGGTTCTAACATGTCAAGCGGTGGTCAGCACGCGGCACGACTCCATTGCGTCGCTCTTTGCCCGCCGATACGGTTGTCAAACAGCGGCGATTTTATTTTTTATTAATCCGTTCGTTTTTTTTTCTTTGTTTAGGTTCTATCGTGCTCTGTAGGATTCGCTCGGTAAGTCCCGAGTCGATTTTTTACATACTTTTTAGCTATGTGGTCCCCCGGACTAGGATAGATCCAAAGGCGCTTGAAACACGTATCTGGCCTGGATTAACTCGACTTGTGGTGGGTGGCAGTCAATGAGCAGACGAGCGTATTTTCCTTGTCGGGCAAGTCGGATACCACTTAAGGCGCGGTGGTCATCTTCTTGTCTGCACTGGATGCGAATTCTAACTGCTCCAATCGATTTTGTTATGTGAAATGACAGTTTCGAGGGAATTCTGGACAGTTTTGGGTACTGGTCGTTAATGTGGCCTACATGCGGGGGGGGGGCAAAGCATCAGACCAAACTACATCGGGCGGGTGTTCCATCGAGGAAGGGAGTCTAGAGACGTCGTCAATGATTGGCTGGCGTGTTTCCGTTCCCCATGTAAGCCAAATTAACGACTAGTACCGCGAAGTCCCGTCTTCCCCTCCTTATCGTGGTTGGGCTGCGGCTTTGAGCGATCTATGTTGTCATTCGCTGTACCCGTCTGGAACTAAAACACCTGTTTGTCATTGCGACTAAGTGCTTCTGAAAGTACTTCATCAATAACATTAGTGTAGAGAGATTCATCAATGTCATCTGCAAGACGTATGTATGCCCTTCGAAACTACGATAAAGACCAAGGGCCAGATTCATCAACGACTTACAGAGAAATTACAGCCGAAACTCCTGATAACGCCAACATTTCACCATATCGCCTGTTGATAAACCGGGTTAATCCGCGTTTTTTTCAGGAATTTCGGCTGTAATTTTTCAGGTAGATCTCTGTAAGTCGTTGATGAATCCGGCCCTAGAAGCACTGCGACATCTCTATTTCTTCGGTGGAGAGATAAAGACGAAGTGTTAAGAGCTAGAGATTTATGAGCGTATAAAGAGTGCATATATAGATTAGCGTAGTTCGCTCTCTGCTGTAAAACAAGATCGGTGTCTACCTTTATTTATCCAATGTTTTGGAGTTGTCGCATTCATCAAAGCCTCAAACTTGGGTCATTTAACGGTTCAATTACCCAAATTTGAGAGAATGATGAAAGCGACATCGCCGAAACGTAGGCCTATTAAAAAGTCGAACCAATCTTAATGTGAACTTGATAAGCTATCGACCAAGATTGTTAACGGTTTATTACGGCTGACGTTTCGGCCGTCTTCCCTTTTTCGGAGCCTGGAAATGTCGGAAGTATTCACGACGCACTCGCCCAACAACATCATTTCATCCTACAGAGTAATTTTCTTAGAGAAAGCGGAGGCAGGATCAACGATGGTATTAGGTTGTCCCATATCGCGGGGATTTCGCCGGCAGTCTCTTGTATAGTGCCATACAGCTTTCGAAAGGGAATGATTTGCCAATTTTTAGGTCATTAAAGTGAAAAGTGAAAAAGTGGTCATCTTCCCAGTTGTTCTCTCCGCTTAGGTTTGGATTTTTTTTGCGCAGTTTTTATAGCATTTGGAAGACAATGTGCTGTGCTACAAGAATACATGTTGGCCCTATTTGCTCACTTGTCCTTTGTTGATTTTTAGGCCATCAAATTGGGACGTCCGAAGGAGTAGATTTATTTTTACCGACAGCTCCTGCTCTGTGGTAGGACTTTTTTGCTAGGTGTTATATGCCGGTCGAAAGAGAATGTCTTGCTCTATAAGATTTTGTGTCGCGTTTACTGACATTCTCTTTCGAACGACTTATAACACCAAGCAAAAAGTCCAACCACAGAACCGAGCTGTCGGTAAGAATTCGGACGGAAAAGTAGGACGTCCCAATTTGATGACCTAAAAATCAATAAAGGACAAATGAGCAGATAGGACCAACGCGTATTCTTGTAGTACAGGACACTGTCTTCCAAATGTTATAAAAACTGCGCAAAAAATCCAAACTTAAGCGGAGAGAACAAGTGCGCAGATGGCCACTTTTCACTTTTCACTTTAATGACCTAAAAATGGACAAAATTCAGGATGAAAAAAGAAATGCAATACATGTTCTGATAGAGCAAATCATTCTCTTTCGAAGCTGTATAGCGCTATGCAAGAGACCGCGGGCGAAATCCGCAATGAATCGTTGAAAAAAAAACGGCGGGGACTTATGGGACAACCTAATAGTTACAAAGCACGACTGACCGTGCAGGTGGCTGCCGTCGAGGACCACCGTTTGTTCAGCTGGAAGTAACGAGGTGAATGTGCTTCATCCTGGGACCATCCGTCTTAAATGCCCCATCAGAACAGCAGGAGTAGGTCTTTACCTTCGTCCTCGACGACAACCACTTGTAAGGTAAGTCGTCCTTTGCAACCCGCATCTTTGATACTGTCTGTGTTTTCTCAGAGAATATTTTTCTGTAGGATGAAATGGTGTTCGGGCGAGTGGCGTCGTGAATATTTCCTACTTTTCCATGATCCGAAGAAGGCAAAACTGCCGGAAGGTCAATCGCAATAAAGCCGTTAATAGCCGTGGTCGATAGCTTATAAAGTTCTTATAAAGCTGTTGAAGAATCGTGCCTATTACCGAACGTTTTTCCGTGTTCTCAGCCAGTAATTGAAGGACAGACAGCCGGGGAATATGGATTGGCTCTTTTTGACTCGTCGATATGGGAGGTCCTAAAGAGCGTATACGCCGACGGTAGATATCTTCGAGTTGTGGAAACCAAGATTGTTAATGAGGATCCGGATTCATCAACGACTTACATAACTTTAACAGAGTATTCACAGCGGATAACTCAGATAACGCGGCTTATCGCTCACCATATCACTTGATAAGCGGCGCTATTAGGTATTTCGGCTGTAACTTTGTCTGTTAAATTGCTGTAAGTCGTTGATGAATCCGGCCCCAGATTTTAGTCGGACTTCGTTTCTGCTACCTGCTACCTGATTCAATGCCTAGAAAAGACAAGGCAGTTGAAAAAGAGTAGTTACTCTGAGATCACAAAACAGTTCAAAAAATGGTTGTGAAAGGAAGCCAACCCGATCAAATCTGGATCAATTTTCCAGAGTCGATAAAAAGCGGCTTCACCTTAACGTCACCCGAATAAGGTTTGGTTAATGGCCTAAATTTCTCCATCTCGAAGTTACCCGTCAGTGCAAACGGTTCTCGAGACAGCCCCTAAATGAGATATCGACGAGTTAGAAGCAGATCTACCACCTTTTTTGAACCCAACTGAATGCATTGCTGCTGTTGCTGATGTTTATAGCTATTAATTTACCCCCTAAAATAAAAAAAATGGTTGGGAAGTGGTTTCGGAGTACGATATACATGGCATCTCTACATAAAAGGTGCAGACAGTGACGAAATTCTTATATTTTTCTTCTGCAGTGAAAATTCATAACTTACCTGAAATAGAAGAACGAATGTCGTCTCACAAACTGTTGAGATTGCGCCATGCGTTCGCCTAAAGCTTCGGAATGTCTAGTACACTAATGTGTGATTTCCACTTCCTTGGATACATTCAGTAAGGTATTGCATTGACTTTTGCATTTACCTTTTGCTAAATTGATGATTGATTGTAAGCTGTCACAACGATGTTTTGTTGCGATCAAAACTTCTAGCGCCAGGCGGGTCTCGAACCCGCACCTCCCTCTGATCGGGCGGGAATGCTCTACGCCTTTACACCACCAGCGCCGTTTGATCGAACGCAACGCTCATTCCGGATGCGGGTGAGTGCTGATCGGTCCCACGAGGTGTGGATGTTGCGTTCGATCAAACGGCGCCAGTGGTGTAAAGGCGTAGAGCATTCCCGCCCGGTCAGAGGGAGGTGCGGGTTCGAGTCCCGCCTGGCGCTAGACGTTTTGATGATCGCAACAAAACATCGTTGTGACAGCTTACAACCTCGATACCAGCCAATTTAGGCTTAAAGAAACTGATTTGATGATTGATTGTTTTATGGTTTGGTCTGAAATTTTGATCGGTCAAGGTTTCTTGTAAAGCACTGAGCCAGAACTGGGTGGTGCCTTCCAACCGGAGAAGAGCAGCTGGGGAACTGCTTCTTATTCAAGAATGAAGTTGTTTGACTGAAACTGCTTCGAAATTCCTGCAGCAATAGGTGCCCACGAACTGCGCGCCAGATGGCTAGTAATCTGCATACGTAGCACCATATGCACCTTAGATTTTATGAACATTGGTGGATAGTTCGATCACCAGCCGTCTGACGAGCAGATCATGAGCACCTATTGTTGCAGGAGTTTAGGGGCCGGCTCAGTCAAAGAACTTCAATGGACGAGAAGCAATCGACCCTCTATATTTTTTTGAGTTACATGGAAAAAAACCGCTTCTGGCTGGCGTTTTACAAGAACCTTTTTAATTTAAAAAATTGCAGATATAAATTAAATAATTCATCAAAATATACGCAAAAGTCCATGCGATGCTTTATTGAGCATTTCTGCTGGGTCAATGGATTGCACGATGAGTCTACTAGACATCCCGAAGCACAAGGCAAGTGCATGGAGCAATCTCAATGGTTAATGCGTGAGAATGCATCGGGTTTCTTTCTATTTCACAAAAGCATCAGATCCAGACTGTGGCTGAAAAGGTAAGATTGTTACTAGTTAAACAGTATACAGTTTTGAGACATTCTGCATGACCCGAGGACTAAACTTTTTCGTTGAAGTCTAAGGCCGGATTCACGGTTGGTAAGGTAATGGGTTAATGGTAATGGTTTAGCCTACCGACAAAGGATAGTGGTCAGAGGGCAAGCTTGGTATTCATGACGTGATATAATTCGCACCCAGGACTTTTCCAAATTCCACACCACCCTGGACTTTTCGTCGAAGTCTGAACTTATTACTGATTACTTGTTCCATAGCTCTTAATACCACTTACTACTGCTGCTTTTTTTTCATTACCTGACCAGGAAAGGGCCTCAGACGTATGTCTGAGCGGCGAAAATGAACACCTCTGCGAAATTCTCCACCTACAAAGTAGTAAAAAATTGTTCCATTTTTGCAATGTTCTTAAACCTACCGAGTTATGGGTTACGATAGTTTCCCATGGAAACGCACATTCTCAAAACGCAATTGTTTCCAAGCATCGAGTATGCATAAAAAATGCAAAAATACTGCGGGACAAGGAACCAGACGTGTCCGATTCCTTGCGTTGTAGTATTTTTGCACTTTTTATGGATATTCGAGCTTTGGAAACAACCGCATTTTGAGGCGGTGATTGAGAATTCCTTAGGAAATTATCACGGCCCTTAACTCGGTAGCTTCAAGGACTTTGCAAAAATCCCCCCATATATAAAAGAGGAAGGGTTTTTTGTCCGATGTTAGCCACCCGCAATTCGTACACTGGCTAGCTAGCCGGTTTAATCACCCAAGTTTGCGGTGCGGTTGCCAGTTGTCCAAGCGAAGACGCTTGACAGTTGTCCACCAATGTTGTTTACCATCGACTGCCATCGACTGCCTGACGTAGGGTGATTTCGAAAGAGGTCTCTTCCCAACCACCACTGTTGTTTACCATCGACTACCATCGACTGCCTGACGTAGGGTGATTTCGAAAGAGGTCTCTTCCCAATACGAGTCTAGTGGTCACACCTCAGTGTTCCTTCCCAGCTCTCCTGTGTGGTGCAACCTTCCACTATTTTTGCTGCCATACTCTTACCACTGCCCCACTACCAGCGTTGCTGCTACAACAGAAATTGAATCCTCTTCCACTGTTCAGTATGACAACGGGTTGCTCCGTTCTGTATTGTTTTTTTTTTGCTATTTTGCCTCACATAAGCCCTTTTTTGTTTCAATTTACCCCTATGTTTGCCGCCATACTTTTACCACTACCCCACTACCAGGGAAGCTACGACTCCATAATAAATTGAATCCTTTTCCACTGTGCAGTATGACAACCGGCTGCTCTTTTTTGCACATTTTTACTATTATTTTGCATCGCAGATGGCATTTCTTCCGTTCAATTTTCCTCTACGTCTACAGCCCTACCTTGACCATTACCCCACTCTGTTGACGAATCTGTCCTCAAATACCGAATCTCTCTCCATTGTGCACAAGGACGGCCGGTTACTCTTTTCTGCACTTTCTCGCTATCAACGCTAGGAAGCATTCCTAGCGGGCTCGAGGTTCGGTTGGGTTTCTGACCCCACATGGCTCATCACACACGACGCCGCCGAAGCCGGCTAGCCTAGCGTGGCCCGCCCGGCCAGAGTCGGGTGCGGGCGAAGCCCGCTACCGACGCTGGGTTGTGGGGACCCTAGCGGGCTCGAGGTTGGGTTGGGTTTCTGACCCCACATGGCTCACCACACACGACGCCGTCGAAGCCGGCTAGCCTAGCGTGGCCCGCCCGGCCAGAGTCGGGTGCGGGCGAAGTCCGCTACCGACGCTGGGTTGTGGGGACCCTAGCGGGCTCGAGGTTGGGTTGGGTTTCTGACCCCACATGGCTCACCACACACGACGCCGGCGAAGCCGGCTAGCCTAGCGTGGCTCGCCCGGCCAGAGTCGGGTGCGGGTGAAGACCGCAACCAAGGCTGGGTTGTGGGGACCCTAGCGGGCTCGAGGTTGGGTTGGGTTTCTGACCCCACATGGCTCACCACACACGACGCCGCCGAAGCCGGCTAGCCTAGCGTGGCCCGCCCGGCCAGAGTCGGGTGCGGGCGAAGCCCGCTACCGACGCTGGGTTGTGGGGACCCTAGCGGGCTCGAGGTTGGGTTGGGTTTCTGACCCCACATGGCTCACCACACACGACGCCGTCGAAGCCGGCTAGCCTAGCGTGGCCCGCCCGGCCAGAGTCGGGTGCGGGCGAAGTCCGCTACCGACGCTGGGTTGTGGGGACCCTAGCGGGCTCGAGGTTGGGTTGGGTTTCTGACCCCACATGGCTCACCACACACGACGCCGTCGAAGCCGGCTAGCCTAGCGTGGCCCGCCCGGCCAGAGTCGGGTGCGGGCGAATCCCGCAACCGACGCTGGGTTGTGGGGACCCTAGCGGGCTCGAGGTTGGGTTGGGTTTCTGACCCCACGTGGCTCACCACACACGATGCCGGCGAAGCCGGCTAGCCTAGCGTGGCCCTCCCGGCCAGAGGGTTGGGTTTCTGACCCCACATGGCTCACCACACACGACGCCGGCGAAGCGCCCGGCCAGAGTCGGGTGCGGGCGAAGCCCGCAACCGACGCTGGGTTGTGGGGACCCTAGCGGGCTCGAGGTTGGGTTGGGTTTCTGACCCCACATGGCTCACCACACACGACGCCGGCGAAGCCGGCTAGCCTAGCGTGGCCCGCCCGGCCAGAGTCGGGTGCGGGCGAAGCCCGCAACCGACGCTGGGTTGTGGGGACCCTAGCGGGCTCGAGGTTGGGTTGGGTTTCTGACCCCACATGGCTCACCACACACGACGCCGGCGAAGCCGGCTAGCCTAGCGTGGCTCGCCCGGCCAGAGTCGGGTGCGGGTGAAGCCCGCAACCAACGCTGGGTTGCGGGGACCCTAGCGGGCTCGAGGTTGGGTTGGGTTTCTGACCCCACATGGCTCACCACACACGACGCCGCCGAAGCCGGCTAGCCTAGCGTGGCCCGCCCGGCCAGAGTCGGGTGCGGGCGAAGCCCGAAACCGACGCTGGGTTGTGGGGACCCTAGCGGGCTCGAGGTTGGGTTGGGTTTCTGACCCCACATGGCTCACCACACACGACGCCGTCGAAGCCGGCTAGCCTAGCGTGGCCCGCCCGGCCAGAGTCGGGTGCGGGCGAATCCCGCAACCGACGCTGGGTTGTGGGGACCCTAGCGGGCTCGAGGTTGGGTTGGGTTGCTGCCCCACATGGCTCACCACACACGACGCCGTCGAAGCCGGCTAGCCTAGCGTGGCCCGCCCGGCCAGAGTCGGGTGCGGGCGAATCCCGCAACCGACGCTGGGTTGTGGGGACCCTAGCGGGCTCGAGGTTGGGTTGGGTTTCTGACCCCACGTGGCTCACCACACACGACGCCGGCGAAGCCGGCTAGCCTAGCGTGGCCCGCCCGGCCAGAGTCGGGTGCGGGCGAAGCCCGCAACCGACGCTGGGTTGTGGGGACCCTAACGGGCTCGAGGTTGGGTTGGGTTTCTGACCCCACATGGCTCACCACACACGACGCCGGCGAAGCCGGCTAGCCTAGCGTGGCCCTCCCGGCCAGAGGGTTGGGTTTCTGACCCCACATGGCTCACCACACACGACGCCGGCGAAGCGCCCGGCCAGAGTCGGGTGCGGGCGAAGCCCGCAACCGACGCTGGGTTGTGGGGACCCTAGCGGGCTCGAGGTTGGGTTGGGTTTCTGACCCCACATGGCTCACCACACACGACGCCGCCGAAGCCGGCTAGCCTAGCGTGGCCCGCCCGGCCAGAGTCGGGTGCGGGCGAAGTCCGCTACCGACGCTGGGTTGTGGGGACCCTAGCGGGCTCGAGGTTGGGTTGGGTTTCTGACCCCACATGGCTCACCACACACGACGCCGTCGAAGCCGGCTAGCCTAGCGTGGCCCGCCCGGCCAGAGTCGGGTGCGGGCGAATCCCGCAACCGACGCTGGGTTGTGGGGACCCTAGCGGGCTCGAGGTTGGGTTGGGTTTCTGACCCCACGTGGCTCACCACACACGACGCCGGCGAAGCCGGCTAGCCTAGCGTGGCCCGCCCGGCCAGAGTCGGGTGCGGGCGAATCCCGCAACCGACGCTGGGTTGTGGGGACCCTAGCGGGCTCGAGGTTGGGTTGGGTTTCTGACCCCACGTGGCTCACCACACACGACGCCGGCGAAGCCGGCTAGCCTAGCGTGGCCCGCCCGGCCAGAGTCGGGTGCGGGCGAAGCCCGCAACCGACGCTGGGTTGTGGGGACCCTAACGGGCTCGAGGTTGGGTTGGGTTTCTGACCCCACATGGCTCACCACACACGACGCCGTCGAAGCCGGCTAGCCTAGCGTGGCCCGCCCGGCCAGAGGGTTGGGTTTCTGACCCCACATGGCTCACCACACACGACGCCGGCGAAGCGCCCGGCCAGAGTCGGGTGCGGGCGAAGCCCGCAACCGACGCTGGGTTGTGGGGACCCTAGCGGGCTCGAGGTTGGGTTGGGTTTCTGACCCCACATGGCTCACCACACACGACGCCGGCGAAGCCGGCTAGCCTAGCGTGGCTCGCCCGGCCAGAGTCGGGTGCGGGTGAAGCCCGCAACCAACGCTGGGTTGCGGGGACCCTAGCGGGCTCGAGGTTGGGTTGGGTTTCTGACCCCACATGGCTCACCACACACGACGCCGCCGAAGCCGGCTAGCCTAGCGTGGCCCGCCCGGCCAGAGTCGGGTGCGGGCGAAGTCCGCTACCGACGCTGGGTTGTGGGGACCCTAGCGGGCTCGAGGTTGGGTTGGGTTTCTGACCCCACATGGCTCACCACACACGACGCCGTCGAAGCCGGCTAGCCTAGCGTGGCCCGCCCGGCCAGAGTCGGGTGCGGGCGAATCCCGCAACCGACGCTGGGTTGTGGGGACCCTAGCGGGCTCGAGGTTGGGTTGGGTTTCTGACCCCACGTGGCTCACCACACACGACGCCGGCGAAGCCGGCTAGCCTAGCGTGGCCCGCCCGGCCAGAGTCGGGTGCGGGCGAAGCCCGCAACCGACGCTGGTGAAACATATTTGACTACAGTTTGAAGGGTGGAGATTCTCGCTATCGTATTCATCTTCGCCGTTCTGAGATACTCCTGAAACCCTTCCCTGGTGGGTATAAGTGTCATTCCACTGTCTACTCCCCAAGGGCACCCAATGTAGTGAAAGGCGCCGCTGTTTTTGGCAGTGGTGCAAACGTCTAGACGTCGGTCAGCGCCAGTCTGTTGTTGGTCGCATCTGGTTCCGAACGATGACGACGCTACGAAGTGTGGTGATTGATGCAGTGTCTTGCCAGCAACTGCCATCGCACATACGTCTGTAAACAGCGGAATCGCTCCGAGATATTGTTATGCGTTGCGTTTGTCGGTCGATTCGTTGACGTCGTCGAGTGCAGCGACCGCTCTCGTCGTCACTCCACGCTGGCCGGGGCGACGTCAACGCGTTGTTCCCATCGCATTGCGCTGATAAAGGCGCCGCTGACGGCAGCTGGGGTGTACGCCTGGAATAGACTCGGCCATGTGCGCCGAATAATCGCTATTCGCTATCGCAATCGTTTTCAGGCTCCGCACGAACTTGAAGTGGAAGATGAACACTTTCCGGCCGGCCTGATTGACGGGACCAACGAGTGCTCGTCGACACCGAAATCCACGCCAACGTCTCAGCCGCTGCCAATTGATCTGCTGCCCGCCGAGACGGTGAAGGCTGATGAGGAATTCGAGGGAGGTCTACGGGTGGTGCTGACCGACTACAGGGTGAGTCTAGGGCGGAGTTTATAACTTATCACTGTGCAATTGAGGTTTGTACTACAGCCATCGCTCTACATGGCACAGCAGTACGAAAACCAGCGATATCGATCCTCTACGATTCCTAATCGATATCGATCGCTTTAGTACTGTCGCGCGTCAAAGTATGCCCCCCTTCCAAGGACATGTAGGATAAGTGTAGATGGCGTCTTTACCTTAGAAGCTAAGCGCGAACGCCTCAGTTCGGGCTATGAACTTCAGATGCAGCACAGTGCTTTGTGGTGTAACTTAACGCAATGTCTAATCGATAACGGCAGATACATACCATGGTGCCGCGCAACTACATTCCTGTTTTCGCCGCGTCCATGAAGGGTTTATACCTGAGTCGCTGCGCGGTGCCGCATAGGTATCGATTCTACAGCTCAAGCGATCGATATCGGTGAGTTTTGTGTCGTCGCGCGTTAAAGTATATCCCCCTTGCGAGAGCTGTAGAATGAATTTAGGCGGCGTTTATACTTCTCCGCAAGCTAAGCACGAGCGCTCCAGTCCGCTTCCTATGCGGGCTCTGAACTGGCCGTTGGCGTTTGATACTTCAGCTGTAGCGCAGCGGGTTGCGGTATGATTCAGTGCAATGTTTAGTCGATTATGATAGGTGTAGACCGTGGCGCTACGCACTTACGTTCCTTTTTGCCGCTTCCCTGAAGGGGTTATACGTTAGTCGCTATGCGGCACCATAGGAAGTATAGATATCGATTATGCAGTCCGGGCAATCGATATCGATGGAATTTGTGCTGTCCCGCTGCGTTGCGATCAAAATGTTCCACCTCGCCCTTTCAAGGTTGTAGGCATTAGTACTGCACGTCCATACTTGACATCGTTTGTCGCCGCATCCTTGAAGAGTTTATACTTCAGTCGCAGCGCTGGGTGCAATGTGAGATATCGACTGGACAACGCAGACGATCGATGCAGCAGAATAAGCACCATCGCTTCGCTACACTGCCTAGTCCGTAATTGTAGCGTAATCTAACCACCTTTTTTGCGCTCCCCCTTTATAGGGCCTGTTTATAGTACGCGACGGAAGCAACTATGCACACGGGCAAATGTTGCATATCGATTTTTGCTGGAAGATAACTCGGCACTAATCGATTCGTATCCTTTGCAGTCGCTACCGTCGCGGACTATAAACGAATTCTATAGATGGATGGATGGTCGGCGTGGCAGTAGGAGTTCGTACTTCTGTCTGTTCACCTACCATATGATCGTGGCAGTCCACTATGGATTAGGCACCACACAATCGATATCGATCCTTAAGACGAAGGGTGTCTATACCTCGTCCACCGCACTACCTAATCGCAATCCTTGACTTATTCCGTGCTGTCATGCCGTATAAAGGTCGAAACAAATGCCGTCGCAAGGTGTGGCCACCTTCTATGCAGCCCCGCTCCTTCGATGTGGCTCAAAAACTTCGATTTTATAAAAATTACAATTTCAGCTCTGCCTTCTCGCTCCGAACAATCGCGCGTTACGTGTGATCCTTTTGGTGGCCATAGAGACGATTGATTTTCGAGATCCGCTGCAGATTATCATCAGCTGCAAGGATGGACGGGTTGCTTGGTGAGTGCAGAGCTTGAGGTGACCCAGTATTGACAAATAATTGATTGACTGCCTTGTTTTTGTAGCTTGCGGGCTAAATCGACCGAGAGTGCTATATCCTGGCACAAGATGCTCTATAGAGCCGCGAATCGTGTGAACTCTCAAGAGCTGTTCGCGTGGAGTTTTGCCAAGCAGGTTGGTTTTGTTGCGATTTAGAAAAAAATTTAAAAAATATTTTTTTTCTGTTTTCATCGACATTTTTGGCGAGGCTAGAGACGATAAGTGACTTTTTTACATTCCAAGTATGGAATGTCTATTAATGGGTTCACGCGCCACGGTTGAGTAAAAACGAAAGTCGTATAAATGTGTGGACCAGAAATGCCCCAAGAAGTATACATGTGGACGTGCGTGGCGGTTGCGCTGCGGTTACTCAAATGTATGGGGCTTTTGAGACTAGTCGTCAATGTGGCCTGCCTTAGGAAGTTTGACCGTGCCCACTCATGGCACCGACCATATTTGCCGTCTCTGAGTGCCGTGCCTATTCGATGCGATCACCTTGGTCTAGGACCTTCCCGGCTCTCAACGTAGGCCATATTAACGACTTGTAGCGACCGGCTTGTTCTGACAAGAAAGTTGCGGAAAATAGAACAAGACACTCCGCGATTGTGGACATCCGTCAGATATCTGGGTCGCTTTTCAGCTGGTTTCTTGTTTACAGTTCACTTATGCTATCAACCCTTTTGACATTCGACCCAATCGAGTGCCAAAATAGCTCACTGGGTGTTTTCTGACTCAGATCTCCTGAAGTGAAAGAGCGTGGCCTGAAAATACCAAGACCGTCATGTTGCCGATTAATGTACCGAGGAGTTCCCCGAATTTCAAGCGGCTCAGTTCTACCTCTATTAGAGACATAGCTTCTGCCGTTCAAGCTACCATCTCGCTGGCTATGTCACTAATAGGGATAGAACTGAGCCGCTCAAAATTCGAGGAACTCTTCGTCACATTAATGGGTAACATGATTGTCTGGTATTTTCAGACCAAACTCTTTCACTTCTGAATACCTGAGTCAGAAGACTCCCACTGAGCTATTTTGGCACCCGGGTAGAACGAATGTCAGAAGGGTTGAGTAACTGAGTTGAAGTTGGATTTCACAGTAAGATGCAGAAGAGGCCCAGAAGGCAGCCCTACAAGTGTGCCCCGAGTTGAACACCTCAGAGAAGGATTGGCATGTGTTTGCCGCAGTTGACGGAGGACGTCGCGGATCGATTCTGGGTCTTCAGTTCGTGCTCAAGTCATCTATGACCTCCGTCTTTGCGGAGCAGATAGATTGGCATCGAGCTAATCTGGGAAGAAGAAAACGCTAACTTTTACATTAGCTGGCTATCGCACGTCGTTGTGTAGGCCAAGCACGTGTTTATAGTGTCTCGACGATATCGCTTAGAAGCAGAATGCGTGGCGCATCCCAAAGTGATTGATTAACGTTAAGGATTTTTGCCCATGCTGTAGTTCGCTACAACTTCTGGCAGTTTAAATTCGGTTGACGTCAACCAACCACCTTTGGATGCGTCACATATTCTGCCCCTTCGAGGTATTCTTTAGGCTCTTTGAGTACGTGCTTGATATACGCAACGACGTGTGATAGCCATCTGATGAATAAGTCTGTGTTTTCTCCTTCCCAGACTACTCTTGTATCTATTCAACGGCTCTATAGGGACTAAACATTGGATCCGACGCCTATTTTTCGGATAATCCGATGATTTGTTTAAACGGCGGATTCGAGTCTGTTTCGCAAAAACTAACTAGATGCTTGTCGACTCTTCTACGTAGGTCACTATGTGTCTAGTGCGTGTAATCGTGATAACTCTTGACTTTTGTGTCCTAATGAATGCGATAATGGCCCCGTCAAGTTCTATACGGACGTCTTGGCCATAAAAACCGCCACATTCGGGAAAATATTTGCGCAGTTACCCGAGTGTAATAGTTCTTTGCAAAAGATTTATGTGGTTGTTGAAATAAGGTGAAGATAGTGGTTTTTTAGGTGAGACAGATGAAGTGCTCATGGCTGTGCGATTCCGAACCGGTAGTCGATGAAGTGTTAGTTCGACGAGAGTTCGAACGACTCGACTACGATCGTGATCATTTTCGGGTTTCCGATGACAACAAGGGTTTTACGTAAGTTGATTTGAATATTTTAGCGATTTTTATAGTAGTTTATTTTGTTTCAAAAAAGAGCTGTTCTCTGTAGGTTATCCCCCACGTATCCCGAGTACATGGTCATCCCGAAGGAGATCAGCCGCGAAGATCTGGTGTACGGGAAGGATTTTCGTTTCCTGCAAAGATGGCCGGCGGTCGTGTGGAAATGCAAGGAAACGGTGAGCGTGTTCACGGGTGTTTATACTTCGGACCCATGCACCGTAGCGATACGTGACCAATCGATGTTGATTATCAGTGCGCCACTTCTCTTTTTGTAAAAAATTTAAATCCCGATTGGCTATACGGTATCGGTCAGCTGCGTTGCCTGATCGATACCGATTGCTTTCATACTGATGCTGTCACATAGCACGGCTATATTCAGGTATAAACGCTGCCTTATTATGAAAGCCCACGGTATTACGTAGTGGATATCCTTGGTTGTCATGGAACCGCCTAGCACTGTTATCGGTTGTAAACCCTGGCTTAATGTACCACCAGTGATATCGACTCGTGTCGCTATCTATTAGGTTGTCCCATAAGTCGCCGCCTTTTTTAGCGATTCATTGCGGATTTCGCCGGCGGTCTCTTGCATAGTGCTATACAGCTTTCGAAAGAGAATGATTTGCTCCATCAGAGCATGTATTGCATTTCTTTTTTCATCCTGAACTTTGTCAATTTTTGGGTCGTTAAAATGAGAAGTGAAAAAGTGAAAAGTGACCGTCTGCGCAATTGTTCTCTCCGCTCAGGTTTGAAATTTTTTGCGCAGTTTTTTATGGCATTTGAAAGACAATGTTCTGTACTACATGAATACATGTTGGTCCTTTTTGATCATTTGTCCTTCATAGATTTTTAGGCCATCAAATTGGGACGTCCGAATTTTTACCGACAGCTCCTGCTCTGTGGTTGGACTTTTTTGCTCGGTGTTATGTCGTTCCAAAGAGGATATCTTACTCAATGAGAATTTGTGTCGCGTTTATTGACTCATGCTGATTTCTGTCGAATATCAACAAATTTCCAAAAAGAGAAAAACCGTCTTCACCAACAACTCCTTCTCCTTGTTCAGTTATTGATATTCGACAGAAATCAGTATAAGCCAATAAACGCGACACAAATTCTTAGTGAGCAAGACATCCTCTTTCGAACGACGTATAACGCCGAGCAAAAAAGTCCAACCACAGAACCGGAGTTTTGGTAAAAATTCGGACGGAAAAGTCGGACGTCCCAATTTCATTACCTAAAAATCAATAAAGGACAAATGAGCAAATAGGACCAACGCGTATTCTCGTAGTACAAAACATTGTCTTTCAAATGCTATAAAAAACTGCGCAAAAAATCCAAACCTAAGCGAAGAGAAGGTGCTGTCACAGATGGCCACTTTTCACTTTTCACTTTAACGACCTAAAAATGACAAAATTCAGGATGAAAAAAGAAATGCAACACATGCCCTGATAGAGCAAATAATTCTCTTTCGGAAGCTGTATAGCGCTATGCAAGAGACCGCCGGCGAAATCCGCAGTGAATCGTTGAAAAAACGGCGGGGACTTATGGGACAACCTAATATTTCTGTATCAAGAATTTCTCATAACGAACGAGTCTGTCCAAGTTCCACTATCTATGATACTTGGCATGGTGACTCAGACAAATACGGCGTCTTCTTCGAGCTTCTTCTTCTCCTCTTCCGGAGCGTTTAGTCTCGCGCAGTCGCAGGGTCCACTGTTCTTGTGATCTGTCATCCTATCAAGGGCGTCATCTGCCGTGGTGCCGACTTCGGCGAGATCTCTCTTGATGACGTCCTTCCACCTTTTTCACGGGGCTCCTCTCGGACGCTTTCCTTCCAGGTGCCTCGAAATCTAGGGCCAACCTTGTGGGGTGATCCTCTGGTCTTCTGAGGACGTGTCCATACCACATCGGGCGCTGCTCCCTCATCTTCAGCTGGATCGGGGCTGTTTTCATCACTGCCCTAACATCCTCGTTTCGCACCCTGTCCCGATGAGTCTATCCGCATGCCCACCTCAGCATCCTCATTTCCGCAGCGTGCAGTTGCAGCTTCTGCGCCTTACCCAGGCCCCCCCGTTTTTCTGTATAAACCCTGCTTCAGCTCTTCTAATGGCTCGAAATTTCATACAAAAATTTCAGAGAGCCGTACTGCTACGTAGTAGCCAGCCAGGTTTGAGCATTTTCGGGTGGAGGAATAATGCTGACGAGAAGTTCTTCGAGTTGGTGCACAAATACCTCGACACATATTCACCCGGTTAGTCTTGCGGAGAATATTTTCAGCATTTTCGATAATTTTTAATAAAAATATCTTCTTGAAGGCAAGGATATGTTGATTATGGATGCGAGATCGTATGCGGCAGCTTGGGCGAACCGAGCGAAAGGAGGCGGCTTTGAGCATCCGGGTTAGTGTGATAGCTGATTTGTCGTTTCTGGCTGCTTGAAGGGATTCGTATTTGCAGAGTACTATCAGCGAACCCGTGTTGATTGGCTGGCGTTGCCGAATATTCATCATGTCCGGTATTCATTCCATCAGTTGCGGGCGCTACTCTGCAGCAATCAGAACAAGACGGGAGAATCATACCTCACGGTTGGTGATAGAGGGCAATCTACTTATTTTTAAATTATTTTCTTTTAACACTGCGGTTTTATTATGTTCGATTTCGTTTACACTGCTCTTTCCTGAAAGTGTAGCCTTTTTAAAGGTGAAGTTTTGAGAAATCTATAAGTTTAGGCGGATCCATCCTAGTCCGGAGGGGGCGACATAACTAGGTTAGTAACATCCAATTGACACTTATCGAGCGGCTCCTAGGGAACGAGATGGAACATAAAAGTTAAGAAACGAACAAACAAACAAAAATAAATAAAAAATCGGGATCTATCCTAGTCCGGGGGGCCACATAAGTAAAAAGTGTTCTGTGTAACAAATCCACTTGAGACTTACCGAGCGGCTTCTACGGAACTACATGGGACCTAGACAAGTAAAATCACGAAGAAAAATACGAAAAAATTACATTTGTTGCGGTTGTAAGGAGGCAAAGTTGTGTGCCCTCCTCATCATGTTAGATCCTGGTTATAACATGTCAGGCGGCGGTCAGCACGCGGTATGCGCCCTCAACACCATGTTAGATCCTGGTTATAACATGTCAGCCGGCGGTCAGCACACGGCATGCCTCCATTCCGTCGCTCTTTGCCCGCCGAGACGGTTGTAAACCGCGGCGATTTATTATTTTTTTTGTTTGTTCGTTCGTCTTTGGTTTCTTTTTGGTTCAAACTCGTTCTCTAGGAGCCGCTCGGTAAGTCTCAGTTTATTTTGTTATCTACTTTTTAGGTATGTGGCCCCCCCCGGACTAGGATAGATCCAAAAATCGTTTAAACCCTCTCGAAGGGCAAAGAGCGACGGAATGAAGGCATGTCGCGTGCTGACATGTCATAACCAGGATCTAACATGGTGAGGAGGGCACATAACTTCGCCTCCTTACAACCGCGGCGAAAACAAATGTAATTTTTTCGTTTTTTTTTTGTGAATTTTTTTAGTCTAGGTCCTATGGTGTTCTGTAGGTTCCGCTCAGTAAATCTCAATTAGATTTGTTACATGCTTTTTAGCTATGTGGCTCCCCTGACTAGGATAGATCCGTTTATGCTCAATAATCACGATATTAGCCAAGAAGGCCCTTGTTTTTAGCACTACGGTGATGTTCCAACTCATGGTGAGCTTTTGCGATGTTATTTTGACAGGATGTAGGGCCGTGTGAGCGAAGTCCAGAAGTACAGTTAATTTTTGCTGAACACTTTTTCGGAAGACCGGAAAAAGAGGTGTGAAAACACGTGTGCAACAATCGTCAACGACACAACACGTGACGTGCCTCGATGGCGTAGTCGGTAGGAGTGCCGCCTCATAGAAGCATGTCAGTGGGTTTTGAGTTCTAGTTCCCGTAGTGCCAATATTTTTGCACACATTAGTTTGTTGTTATTACGCCTTCTCATGATCACAGGAGTCAATTTTGAACCACCAATGCTTACAACAAACCAAGGCTCTCTATTTGCATCTCATAGGGTTACTTTTTCACTGATACGTATCTGCACCATATCATTTCTATGGAATTAAAAGCTTTACTCCTCTTTAGTTTTAGTCAACAGCTATGGCGCATGAAACAAGTAAAACAGAAGACAACACGTTTAGGGGAGAAGGACATTTCTAGTGCACCTATGTACCCATATGGCCCGGATTCATAATATTCAACCGTAAGGTATGCGTATTTGCGTGTAGCTACGGTATCATTGGTGATATGGTATATGGTGGTAGTGCAGATAGCATCCTTGAAAAACTAGCACATAATGGAGGCTTAAATAGTCAGTCTTGGTTTGCGGTAAACATTGCTGGTCTAAAATTGACGCCTGTGATCACGAGAAGGCATAATAACAACAAATTAAGTCGTGCAAAAATGCTGGCAGTACGCGGACTCGAACTGAAAAGCCCGCCTGTGTGCTCCTGTGAGGCGGCACCCCTACCGACTGCGCCACCGAGTCACTGCTCTTGGGGTGTCATAGGGGTTGGTGATTGTGCGCACACGCTTTAAACCTATTTTTTCGTCCTTTAAAAACGCGTTCATCAAAAACTGGTTCTGGACTCGGCTCGCACGGACCTGCATCCCGTCAAAATAGCATCACAAAAGCTCACCTTGAGTTGGGACTCTTTCATTGTAAGCAAGAGCAGTGTTACAAGTGCAACCGCGTGCATGCCATGTGGGAATCCTAATCGCCGTACCCAATAAAAGGCTCAAAATTCAGATCCACTCCTGCCTACTTCAACGTATTTCTGGCACCATACACTCTTCTACGAGCGCTTTGAGAGGTTTCCCTTTCCATTAGAGTTGTCAGCGTAGGAAATTGCTCGAATTGTCTTCAGTAAAGAGAATGGTGCCTGAAATAGACGGTTGTAGGCGTGAGTGGATCGGGACCCTTGGGCTTATTGTGTACCGCGATTAGAATTACCACTAGTTTGACTTCAGCTGCAGCGCTTGTAACACTGCACTTGCCTACAACGTCGCTGTACTGCTATAATTGGTCGCCATATTGGCTATTCGTGTCCATTTTCGGCTTATTTTTGTTATCGTTTATTACATGGGCATGCTCAGGTGGGTTACAACAATAACTCCTACAGAACAATTTGCCGAAAACCAATTAGAAAAACTGAATTTGGATGATCGAAATTGTCAATATTAGAAAATGATTACTACAGAACGTAAACACAAAGGGCAACAGAAAAATGGGGCTCATGTTGAAGTTTTCCTAGTGTTTACGTTTCGTACCGTATTCAAATGCCTACGAAAAAGAGGCCAATTAGAGGCAACCCGCTCTTTGGCGGTCAGTGACGAGAGCTTATGTAGCGCTGCCGGTTAGCAAGTTTTTATCATTAATTCGACAGAGAAACGCTCTCTAAAAGTTGAGCGAAAAGAGCCGGTCAGCTGTCTCACCTCTGCTTTGGTACTTAAGCAGTCTGATCCAACGTCGGCAGTGGCGAGGAGGTGGGTTCGCCTTGTAAGTCAAGGAATTTCTTCCTTTGTTGAAGATGGTTCAGCCCAGTGACCTTGAACTTCGATTTTCAATGGCACTAACTGGTGCGCTTTCTGAGGGGGCTAAGAAAGATCCGTTGCTTATTCTACTGTTTAAAGTCCATTTAATCCGTCTGTGCGTCCGTTTGTGCGTCTCGCGTCCTGTCGAGGATCTCCTTCGATTGCTATCGATTTTTCATGTAGTTGGTCATTCGAGATTCTGATGTGAATGTGAGAGGCGCTGAATTCGCATCCATGTCCCGAAATCGATCGATTTATTAATATCTCGATCGATAGTATTGATTTTTGTTTTTCGAATCGATTCGCTAGCTAAAAATGGCCGCTAACTACGAAATCTTAAAACAACAGTCAACACTGCCGCTAGTGCCTAAATTAACCAGAAATGCTATAATATTTTGTAAATGGTTTTCTTTTTTCGGAATAACTGAACATTCTTTATCATCGCTGTGTCGATTTGCTGATTAGCGCCTGTTCATACTTCGCGACAGCAGCGACAAGAGCGACGAGAGCGCAGCAAGCACAGCGTGCGTGGAATGCGCAAGGCGCGGAAGTATGAACAGGCGACAGCGGCGACTGGAGCGACTAGAGCGACAGCGCCGGTGCTGGAGTATGAACACATTTCGGCGGCGTTCGATCGATTTGCATGTTTTGCACGGGCGACGGGGGCTACGAGAGCGCAGCGCGTGGAAGTATGAACAGGCGACAGCAGCGACTGGAGCCATTGGAGCGACAGCGCCGGTGCTCGAGTATGAACACTTTCCGGCAGCGCGCGCTCGGTTTTAATCGATATGCATGTTTTGCACGGGCGACGAGTCGCTCTTCTCGCGAAGTATGAACAGGCCCTTAGATCATTCATAGCTCATCGAACTGCCTTCAGCAATGTTATGGAAAGGTTGTAGTTTTTTCACTTGTTCTTCTGAAGAAACTCCACTGAATTCTGACGGCGCCTCAGAAGACCGCATCTCTTTCAGGCTCTAGAAGCGACTGGCTGGCTCAAATACATCAAGGACCTAATGAATTCGGCTCGAAAATGTGTTGATACGCTGTTCGACGGTGAGGATTCTCTCTCTAGTCGGCCATTTTGACCGTTAGCAGCTGCCTTCAGAATACCTTATGCGAAGAATTTAGGTCAATCCGTGCTGGTCCACTGCTCTGACGGCTGGGACAGGACGACGCAGATCGTGTCCCTTGCGAAGCTGATGGGTGACGAGTACTACAGGACGGTAAAGGTGGGTGCTCTTGCTCACTTCGATCAGAATCCTTCTTACAAGTGTGATGCGGTGAAGTACAAGGTCATCGTTGTTCTATTCGCGGCCCCAAGAACCACCTAATAGTTCGCACGTAGAAGGCGCGCGCGAGGTGTTTATTGCTATTGGCGAAGTTCAACGTCTATTTTTGGTTGTTCGACCGCCGAAACAGGCTCCTCTCCCGTCAGCGACACGGCAAACAGGCCGGTTGACGTCGTCAGAAGATACCTACAAAGCGCCGCTAGGCGGCGGATAGCGTTGAAATAAGTGCCCGCCGCTGACAGATGTATTGTTTTCGTGCAGGGAGAGAAACTGGGTTGACGAAGAATGCTCCAACAGATGCCATTCGCGACTTCAAACTGAGACTGAGTCCATCAAAGCGCTCAATTTTTCAGGGATTCGAGGAGCTGATTCGACTCGAATGGGTTGCGTTCGGCCATAAATTCGCCGATCGAAATGGCATCACCGGCACGAACAGCAACGAACAGTCGCCGATCTTCCTGCAGTTCCTCGACGCTGTGCATCAGATGCAACATCAGCTGCCGACGGCGTTCGAGTTCAACAAGCAATACCTCGTAGGTCATTTGTTGCCATTCCTCGATGTGCTGTGATAACATAATGGCCGCTTGAAAATCCCTAGACTTGGTAGACTTATGGCCTGTTCATAGTCTGCAACGGTCGGGACTTGTCGTCTGAGCAAAGAATCCAAATCGACTTTTCCTGGGCGATTGCTCAGCAAAGGTCAGGCGACTTAGTCGTGATCTTTGAATACGCTTTTTTGATTTTTCTGGCTCCAGCTTCCACGTGTCGAGGCCGCCTATATCGATTGCTCGTGCTAACCAATCGATATCGGTCCTCATGTCACTGCACGTCGCGGCTACTTGAGTATAAGCCACGCCTTATACCCTTTGAATGTTTTCTTCTTTTTCCCAAGTGCGAAACTCGAAGTTGCTCAATATTTATTGACTACGTTTCGGGCCTTAAGCCCTTCTTCAGTTCTAAAATAACTGTGCTGCATATACCACACATATGTAGTTAACGGAACAACTGGCGCTTTACAGACCTGGAAACTCACGGAAAAGAAAGGGGGGGGGGGGGAGGGGCAAGGACTTTCTATTGGACGGTTTGGCCGTTAGTGAAGTGCAGGGTTTCTGGGCTCTTTATATACATCCGCGGACAATGACCGGTTTCCTGTCTCACAATGTCGGATGTGTATAAAGAGCCCAGAGACCTTGCACTTCATTTACGGCCAAACCGCCAAATAGAAAGTCCTCCCCCCTCCCCCTCTTCCTTAATTCCCGTGGGATTCCAGGTCTGTAAAGCGTCAGTTGTTCCGTTAACTGCATATGTGTGGTATATGCAGCACAGTTATTTTAGACCTGAAGAAGGGCTTAAGGCCTGAAACGTTGTCAATAAATATTGACTAACTTCGAGATTCACACTTGAGAAGAAGACGACACTAGAATAAAGCTCAGGGAACAAACAATCTTAAGCTTTCCTTTTTGTCAAATTGCAGGGTAAAAGAACCGCCTGACTAACCGTCTTCGAAGTATAATATGAGCGCATCTATTTTGTAAATAAAGGCACTGGCATCAACGACCGGAAAGCAATTTAAAGGCTCCTATAGAGGTTCATTCTGTTGGAAAATGTTTGACTTCTGGTGATCAAATCGATTGATTTCTGCGAAGAAATACGTGCTCCATAAGTGTTCAGCAGCCTCAATGGTTGCTATACAGCCAAGTCGCGTTATAGACAGAGTATAAAGAGCAACGGTTCTAATACTAGTGGAAGGGCCCGTATATGCGTGCTTTGCCAAACACTCGACGAATAGTGAAGCCTGCGAATCGACTGACTCCGCGCGACTGCTGATTCAGCTGCTCTTGGCGAGTCGTCACCAAGTATGAGCAACATACCTTCTATCTATTATGGATATCTTGTCGAGACCGTTGCAGTCGAAGAGGTCGCCGTCCATGTAGCTCTATTGGTCGAGATAGTGGAATGGTTAAACTGCAAAGGAATATTTAAATGTACAACAAAATTATCGAAATGAAAATCTCACCGAAAGCCGACAAGGTCGTTACCTTTCGGTGTCGTTATAGATGAGGAAAACAAGGAGGAATAGGAAATGCTAGATTATTTTCCTGTTCTATCCTGTTTTTCTCTCCAGTGGCGACGACGTATGGTAGCGTCCTTGTCAGCTTTCTCTGGGGTTTTTATCTCGATCATTTTGTTTTACATTTAAATATTCCTTTGCAGTCTAACCATTCCAATATCTCACTCAATACAGCCAAATGGACGGCGACCTCTTCGACTGCATCAGCCTCGAGAAGATGTCCATGATAGATAGAAGGCATGTTGCTCATACTTGGTGACGACTCGCCAAGGGCAACTGATTCAGCAGTCGCGCGGAGTCAGTCGATTCGCAGGCATCACGGCTCGTCGAGTGTTTGGCGAAGCACGCATATACGGGTCCTTCCACTAGTATTAGAATCGTTGCTATTTATACTCTGCCTACAACGCGACTTGGCTGCATAGCAGCCATCGGGGCGGCTGAGCAGTTACGGAGCACGTCTTTCTTCGCAGAAATCAATTGAACTGCTCATCAGAAGTGAAACGATTTTTTTGTGACAGAATGACTCCTTACAGGAGCCTTCAAATTGCTTTCCAGTCGTTGATAAAGAAAGTGCATTTTCGTGAATTATCGCTTTACAAGCTGTTACCACCTTACTGTCCCTTTATTTACAACGCAGAAGTGCTCACACCATACTTCGAAGACGCCGAAAGCTGACTTCTTGGTTAAGTGGCTCTAATACCATGCAATTTTACAAAGAAGAAAACGTTCACAAGGAACAGAGCATGGCTTACACTCAAGTAGCCGCAGCGTGAAGTAGTATGAGGACCGATATAGGATGAGGATCGATTAGCACGAGCGATCGGGCCTTTCACACTTCCTTTTATACGCGACATGGCTGAGTAACAGCCATCGAGGCGATTGAACACTTATGTAGCACCTCCTTCGCACAAATATATATGAATTTGTCCTTAGAAGCCATTTTTTAAACAAATAACATAATGGCCCCCTTTATGAGACTTCAAACAGCTGTTCAGTCTTTGAAAAGTGGACGTATTCTCAGCACTTATTTGCGATTACGACATGGAGGCTGCCAGCACCCCACTGTGTTTTTGCACACGCAGCTAGGCCACGGTGCACGAAAAGTGCACTTTTTCCTGGGTAGACCGCGAAAAAGTACACGAGTGACCTCTTTCGTGCAGGCGACGCACGAAACGTCAACAGCACTGCACGAGAGATCTTGGATTCTGCGGGAAACCCGCTCTCTGCTAGAATCATTGCGCCCTAGAATAACCCAGTCCGTCCCTGAGAACAAGAAGCGAGTCCGTAGACCGTCCTGCACACCCCGAGCAAGTTCATTGAAAGCTGATTTCGTAGCCGAGCCGTTCTAAAATCGTGTAATTGGACGAGGAAAACAAGATCGCCTGGTGTAGCAGGTGCATAGTGCCTGAGATAGATTGGAGCACTCGTTGCGATGTACTTCGCAACGACTCGCGATGCAATTGATTGGTGCAGCGATGGTATGCCGTCCTTCAGGCTTCAAATCGGAGAAATCTTCGTCGTTTGGAGGTGTTGCTTTCCAGAACAACGGTTTCTAGCAGTGCAGCTGGCTGCTAAAGCTGGTAGAGGCCAAGAAAGAAAGTGTTCCCATTATGACGACTCTTGAAAGTGTGTTGGTTCTCCAGTTCCTTCCGGTCGATGGCAGCTAGTTTCCCTAGGAAAAACGGGTCTTGGTTGTCTAATGGGCGCCGTAGTGTAACCGGCTGCTTTTCTTTGTACTGTAACACTCGAGGGTAAACGGGGGCAATGAACTTGCCCGGGGCTGTGCAGGACGGTCTATGGATTCGTCTCTTGTTCTCAGGGACAGACTGGGTTATTCTAGGGCGGAATGATTCTAGCAGAGAGCGGGTTTCTTGCAAAATCCAAGATCTCTCGTGCAGTGCTGTTGACGTTTCGTGCGTCGCCTGCACGAGCAGAGGTCACTCGTGTACTTTTTCGCGGTCTACCCAGGAAAAAGTGCACTTTTCGTGCACCGTGGCCTAGCTGCGTGTGCAAAGTTCACTCTGACCCCGTGAAGGACGCTTTGGTGCTATCAGAAAAACGACAGGACAGCGATGGTGCTGAGTAAAAGTTTATACTGGAAATATGTGGGGATTTTTCACGTCAATTTGCACACTTCTGAGTTATACTAAGACCTTTGAAATCAAGGCGAACTCTTCCAAATCGAAATGAGCTTCTTCTAGAGGGTGAACCAAAATAATCTGGACAAGATTTTTTCGTCATAATTATAAAACAACCAACAATTCGAGAGAACGTCAACTAAATTACAACAACACAGACATCAGGGTACGTCATGTTCAAGTGGTTTCGTAGTGGCCTTCCTTGTGGCGGATGCAGAGAGCCAAACGTTTTGCGAATTTTTCGACGATGGGCCGCAGGTCGTACCAGGCAACAGATTCTGTTCACGGATGAGAAGCTGTTCACCGTGGAGCAGGCAAACAATCGCCAAAATGGTAGGATGTGGTCTACAGAGGCTCCAAGCACCTCTGCTATCGTCCAAAACCCAATCTGTCATGGTTTGGAGCGGAATCTGCGCGAGCGGCAGGACCCCTGGTTTTCGTGCATAAAGGAGTGAAAATCGACGAAGATGTGTACCAGCGAGACATTCTTGAGTCCGTAGTTCTTTCTTGGGCCCACCAGCACTTCGGTGATGCCCATTGGACGTTCCAAGAGGACTCTGCACCCGCACATAGTGCGAAGAGTGCGCAGGTGTGATGCAAGGTACACATCTTCGTCGATTTTCACTCTTTTATTCACGAAAACCAGGGGTCCTGCCTCTGGCGCAGATTCCGCCCCAAACCATGACAGATTGCGGGTTTTGAACGATGGCAGAGGTGCTTGGAGCTTCTGTAGACCACATCCTACCATTTTGGCGTTTGTGCGTCTGCTCCACGGTAAACAGCTTCTCATCCGTGAACAGAATCTGTTCCCAGGTACGACCAGCGGCCCATCGCTGGTCGTACCCCAGCTTTCCCCGACTTCATCACGCCTTCGGAATGGCCGCCGTGTTCTCCGGATTTGAATCCGATGGACTACAGTGTGTGGGCATTTTAGAGGCTAGGGTCGGCGTCAAACGCCACCGCAGTCTCGAGTTCCTGAAGGAATCCTTGCGCCAGGAGTGGGAACGGTAGTCTCCTGATGACCTGCGGCCCATCGTCGAAAAATTTGCGAAACGTTTGGCCCTCTGCATCAGCCCCAAGGGAGGCCACTTCGAAACCACTTGAACATGATGTACCCTAATGTTTGTATTGTTGTAATTTAGTCGCCGTTTTCTCGAATTGTTGGTTGTTTTATAATTATGACGAAAAAATCTTGTCCACATTATTTTATTTCACCCTGTAGATTGAACTAGAGACTCTCCAAAAAGGTTGCAATAATTTTTGTTCAAGGAAAATTTTAGCATAACTTTCTTTGAAGTTTTAGTTCACCCAACCGATAAATGAGCACATTGTTTGAATTCTTCTAAAATTCTAATTTTTTGAGAAAAAATAATGGTATAAAACTTGTTCTAAAGAGCGAGAGGCGACCATTTTTTAGTGTCAAAAGGTAAAACTAGTTTTAAAGAGCGGGAGGCGGCCATTTTTAGTGCCAAAAGGAGAGGTTGCGCCATGCACTCGTTCGAAACGTTGCGAATTTTATTCGATTGATAACAAAATTTCTGTTTGCATGGAGTTTCACACCTGTAAACGATACACGATACAATAAAAAAGGGTTGTAAATATCACATTTATCCTCATTTTGATGCTTCATGTACACAGCATTTACACTGTCGGTGAAATAAAAATCCCGACCAACTTTTCGAGTGCGCGGCGCGATCTGCTCTTTTAACGCACTAAATGATTGCTACTTTTCGCGCTTTGAAACATTATTTAATTTACTGTTTTCTTTGGATCTATCCTAGTCCGGGGGCACTTAACTAAAAAGTATTATATGTGACAAATTCACTCAAGACTTACAGGGCGGCTCCTACAGAACAACACAGGACCTAAACAAGAAAAAGAAAACCACAAGAAAAAAGAAAATCACAAAGAAAAAACGAAAAAATTGCATTTGTTGCGGTTGCAAGCAGGCAAAGTTGTGTGCCCTCCTCACCATGTTAGATCCTGGTTATAACATGTCAAGTGGCGGTCAGCACGCGGCATCCGTCGTTCTTTGCCCGCCGAGACGGTTGCAAACCGCGGCGATTTTTTATTTTTTGTTTGTTCGTCCGTTTTTGGTTTCTTTTTGGTTGGGTTTCGTTCTCTAGTAGCCGCTTGGTAAGTATTAATTCATTTTGTTGCCTAGTTTTTAGTTATGTGGCCCCCCGGACTAGGATAGATCCTTTTCTTTTTAAAAGTTGAAATTGTATAAAATCATTTCACTCATTTGGTAGCTGGACTAAAAGATATCAAAGTTATACAAATTTTCCTTGAACAAAAATTATTCTAACCGTCTTGGCGAGTCTAGTTTAACCTGAAAAAGCTCGTTTACAGTTGGAAGAGTTCGCGTCGATTTCCAAAGTCCTAGGCTAGCTTAGAAGAGTGTCCAACTTGATGTCTAAATGGTCGCCACTCTACTTTTCGACGGCTGTCTGTTTTGATTCTTTCCGTTATTACTTGCCTGTATAGCGCGTGTTTTCAGATCAAGCTCGCCCAACACGCCTACTCGGGACTGTTCGGCACATTCCTGTTCAATTCACGTCGGCAGTCGAACCAGGTGAAAGAGGAGATGAACGAGGAACCAATCTCCATCTGGAGATTTCTCGGCGCGCACAATGAGCAGGTGGTCAGCTCGCTGTACGACAAGGCCATAGTTGGACGGATCACCTTCGACACGGAGATGAGCACCTTGCGCGAGTGGATCGAGGTCTATCGGGATCGGGCGTTTGACGACGATGTGAGGATTTATTTGTCCCTAGAGCTTCATATAGAGCACTTGGAAGGCCTCCTTTACGCTGAGTTGGCAGAATTTTGCTGTTCGATCGCTTCTGCTCTTAAAGAAGGCGTCGTCAGCATACTAGGTATAGATAGCGAAAGAAGACTAACCAAGTAGACGGTCAATGGCGGAATCTTTGTGGCGAATGGGGTTGCCAATAGACTCGTTCCGGTTCGTCAGTGATTCAAGGATTAATATTTTACTACCTAAAGAAGGGAATATTCTCCTTCTCGTCCTTCTCGACCATTTGATCATCGTGTTTCAAGCAGAATGCGAGTAACGCCAACGCTTTTGAAGCAAATTCACCCTAAGATCCATTGAGGAAGCGGAGCAACGTTGCTTGCACTAATGTCAATAGACAAGTGATGGCTGACCAGGAGACTATCTCAGCGGTAGGTCTGAACGGCCCAAGTGTTGTATATGGGCAGAATCGCCTCTGGGAAACAACAAAATGCAAATATCTCGACCCCAATACAACTCTGCGCAGAATTAGGGACGACGGAAGTTGAACCGTTTGAGGCGTTAACCCTCTGCCTGCGCGTGAAGGGTGGGCTCAAGTTGGCTGGAAACAGCGATGACAAGCGAGCGGCGGTGGCGCAGTAGGTAGAGGGGCGGCGTATTCCCCGTGGTCGCTGTTTCCAGCCAGTTTGAGCCCGCTCTTCGCGTGCAGGCAGAGGGCTAAAGCCGCCAACGACCCAACTTCCGTCGCCCCTAACTCTGCGCAGAGTTGTATTGGGGTCGAGATATTTGCATTTTGTTGTTTCCCAAAGAGAGATAGGCGATTCTGCCCATACACAACACTTGGCCGTTCCGACCTACCGTTGAGGTAATCTCCTGGTGAGACATGCTCTGCTATTCGGTTCCGAACTGACCAGGGAAGGATCTCAGGCGAAAGTCTGAAGGACGAAGGTGAATACGACTGCGAGGATCTCCACCCTTTAAATAGGAGAAAATAATGTTCCATTTTTGCAAAGTCTCTGAGCCTACCGAGTTAGGGTCCCGAAAGTTTACTGTGGAATCGCACAGTCTCACAAGACAGCACCTTTCAACATCGAATATGCAGAAAAATGTGAGAATGCTGCAAACTTAAGGTACGGATTACCTATTCTTACACCCATGAAGCAGCATTTTTGCATTTTTCTGCGTACTCAATGTTGAAAGGATGTTGTTTTGTAAGACCGTGTGATTCCATAGTAAACTTTCGGGAGCCTAACTCGGTAGGTTTAGAGACTTTGCAAAAAATGGTACATTATTCTCTTCTATTGGAAGGGTGGAGATTCTCGCAGTGGTAATCACTTTCGCCGTTCCGACATACGCCTGAGATAAGCTTGCTGGTAGATAAGTTCGACTTGCTTTACAAAATGTCCATTTTGTTCAGCAAATTCACCGGTTTATTATGATAATGGGCGGCTAACACGGTGTGTCTTAGCCGTTTCTAGTCTTCCAACATCGGCGGTAGCGACATTACTCTGCTTGGTTCTTGAAAAAACTGCAGAGGCACGGATTGCTGACGTTAAGGCGTTAAGTGATGCACTTCTGAACCTGCGGAAGCGGTCAGAACAGCGAAGGTTCACCACTAAAGCGTAGGAAGGCCTTTCAACTGTGTATTTGATGGACAGGTTAGTGTTCCACCGATCAAATCCAAGAAAAGACAGCTTCAGGCGGTTCCATCCTATCCATCCCGTCCTATACCCACTCCGCTGAAGGATCCGAGCACGAACGCCGTGCCGGTGATCAATCCGCCGGCGCCGCTGCAGAAGAGCAAAAGCAGCGAGAGCATCAACTCGGCGACGAACGTCGATGCGGCGAACATCAGCGGAATGTGAGTTCCCGCCTTCTGCCATGGTTTTTAGTGAAATTTTAAGAGAGCGCCCTGTTTCAGATCGCTGATGAGCCATTCGGGGTCGAACGGAACCATCAACATTGGCGCCTCGTCGCCGGAACATACTCTCATGGATACCTCATTGATCAACCTGGTAAGTGCACGATATTCTGGCCAGAAGGGACTTGTCGTTAATGTGGCCTACGTAGGGGGAGGCGCATAGCGGCAATAGATCCACATAAAACGGGTGCAGCAGACAAAAGAGGCGTTTGTATCGGTGATCTGATTAGCTGGCGACTTCAACCTACCTGTGTAGGCCACATTCACGACAAGTACCACGTGGGAGAGTGAAAAGTATTATGATAGCATTTTTCAGGGAGATTTCAATGCACCTCCGCCCCTATCAGCGACTCGACGAGATGGACCGAGCGCCGTCGTCGGCTCTCCCCTCCATCCGTGGAAAACCATCCAGGAGTGTCAAGACTGCGATGGTCTGGTGAAGTTCTTCGATCCGATCGAGGAACGACAGCGCATTATCAACAGGGCTCACCAGGTACTTCGCCCGTGTCTCCATAAAAGTCGATTTCTCCGTGCAGGAGCCGTTTCGGTATCCATTAGTCTCTACTGTGTGCCAGAGTGATCCAGTAGGTCTAGTACAACAATCGCGGGTTGCATGTGCCAGTGGAGTGTCTTTTAGTCCCTATCCAGTGCCAGAGTGGCTCAGTAGCTACCTTTCGAGAAGAACGGAGGAGCTAGCGAAGTGAGCACTGCTTCCTGCAGCGTGCCATTTTGATCCAGCGGGTCCCTTCCAAAGAACGTGGAGCTCAGGTGGTTCAAGATTTGTTTAGTTGGTCTAGCCAGCTAGACGTCCACTGTTTCCTGCTGTGTGCCAGATTGATCCAGTAAGTCTAGTCGAACTATCGAGAGTTTCATGTGCCAGTGGGATGTCTACTGTTGCCTATCGAGTGCCAGAGTGACTCAGTAGGTTCCTGTCGAGGGGCACGGAGGAGCTAGCGAGGTGAACACTGCTCCCTGCAGCGTGCCATTTTGATCCAATGGGCGAACGCGAGGTGATCCATTTCGATGTTTCTTGGTTCCTTCTACCTGCCAGAGTACCCTAATAGGTCTAGATTAAAGTTGCATGAAATCAACAGCGAGCTAAATGTCCAGTGGTCCCTATTGCGTGCCATATTGTTCCAGTAGGTGTTTTGGAGGGCATGTGTAGCAGGAGCCAGCTAGATGGCTGTTTATCCTTCTCCTACATTGTATATGTCCAGTTAGTCCTCCAAATCCAAGCCAAGGAAGAAGCCCCAAGATTAGATTCCACTACTTACTGCTGCGTGCCAGAGGGATCCACTGGGTGTCGTTGAAGTTGGAGCAGTAATGAGCTAGTCGTCCTTTGGTCTTTGTGGAGTGCCAAAGTGGTTCAGTAATGACCTCATATGATAGCTGGAGTCAGATGAGCAAAAGCCGCCATTATGTGCTAGAGTGAGTAGAGATCCGTTTCCAGAGGCAGGAACAGCGGTAGGCAACATTAAGTGTCGATTGGTCCCTTAGGCCTAGTTTATACTTCCGACGTCGAGCGACGCGTCGGCATGTATAAGGGGTCGTTTAGTGTGCGCGCGACGCGCGACGCGACGCACGTGTAGTGGCCAAATTGATCGAGCGACGCGATTGATCAATTCGGCCACTACACATGCCATAGCGTCGCGCGCACACTAAACGACCCCTAATGGCTAAACTGATGGATTGCGTCACTCGATCAATATGGCCACAATACGTGGCGTCGCGTCGCTCGGCGTCGAAGTATAAACGGGTCCTTAGCCCTAGTTTATACTTGCGCCGCCAGGCGGAGAGGCGCCACGATCGTAATAGATATCGATTTTTCGCGCCGCCCGATCGATATCTGTACCGACAATTGTGTCAAACCGCGCAGCGGCGCAAGTATAAACTAGGGTTTATGCCGATTCAGCAGGTCCCTTTCAAGTTGTGTTGAGAGCGGGTTCCAGCTAGGTGATCATTAGTCCATATCGGGTGCCAGAGTGCTCCATTAGGTGTCCCTGAAATGATCCATAATATTGAACATTAACAGCAGGACCCATTTATGTGTCCACTGGTTGGTCTCCATTGCATGCCAAAGGGTTCTGTAGTGGCACAGGTGCATGATCGCCGTTCCTACAGCATGCCAGAATGACCCAGTTCTTCTCCACTAATACAAGAGGAGCCAGTAGAATGTGTATTAGTCCCTATCGCTTGCCAGACTGACCCAGTCAGTCTCTTCTAAGTTGAGGATGTTGATGTTCATCCTCGAAGGGCCAGATTTTCTGGAAAAGTTACCCATTGGTGCCAGCTAGTCAGCATATGTAATGCAATTGTTTTTTTTTTTGAAAAAGTTCTCAAGAAATAATCTGTATGTCTCTATATTTCAGCTCGAACTAGAACGGCATCAGATCGACCAGATGAAACGCAACAGGAGCTTCTCGGAGCGCACAAGCCACGGAGCACCGTGTCGGGATGCGGCTGGAAGAATGGTGAGAGGCCCTTAGGGCTCACTAATCGCAGACCGTCAGAATGGACTTTTTGGTCCATGCTGCAAGACTCAAAGTGAAGGCAGGCGAGGAATTTTAATGCGATCGTCGTTGAGACCGACGAGAAAACCAGTTTCTGCGAACAACAGCAGAAAAAATGTTCTGAACTGGGGACGGGCGGACTGTTAGGGCTGGAAAGGGCAAAGTCTGGCTTTAAATGCAGTTGGGGAGCTTTCGGTGCGGTGCTGTCATTGAAGGAAGAGGGTAACGGCGACGGTTTAGTACGTACGTCGAGGTTGGGCAGAGAGGATCGCCGAGGAACTGGGTGAAATGTAAATTTTGTAAGGGAGCCATTAGACTCTCAGGCAGACCCAGTTGGTTGACGTGAGCCTGTGTTAAGCTTCAACGACGTTAAATTACGTGAAAATGGAGAACGAACGGACTTCGGCATCGGAAGAAGGCAATAAAACAAAAAAAACCGAAGAAACAAAAAAATCGAAACAAGATAAAACAGGGAAAGACGTGGTGTGACGCATGCTTTCCCTGTTTTAATCTGTGACGACGCTGAATGCGACAACGCAAGAGTAACCAATATCGATTGGACAGCGAGAGTAATCGATATTGGCGCGCGTCGCCCTGTCACGCGACATGGCGACAGAAGTGTAAACCTGCCTGACCAGGGGCGGGATTCATGAACCGCTTACCGCCCTCTAACGGTGAGAATACCGCCAAGCCCCTTGATATGACGTTCATTCAGCATCAGGTTTGGCGGTATTTTCACGGTTAAAGGGCGGTAAGTGATTGATGTATCTGGCCTCAGGAGACTAACGGTAGCTCTGATTGGCAGTAGGTCTTAACCCGCAGTTTATGGACAGAATCGCCTTTGCCCCAGAAATACGAAAATAGAAGGATCTTGAGCCGAATGCTACACTGTGCAGGGTTACTGCCGACTAAAGGCGTAGTGAAGTAGCCTCGCGCAATTAGGGGTTGGCTTCGACTTTGCTGCCGGTACTAGGTGGCCTATTGGATAGAATGGCGGACTCATACGCAGGAGGTCGAAGGTTCGGATCCGCTCGATGTTGAGCTGTTTGCGTGCTTATAAAAGTAGTGTTTGATTTGGATAACTAGCAGCATAATCGAGTTTTACCACATTATTCGCCGTTTTTTGTGGAATAGAAAGCCTCACTTGACTAATTATCTTGTGCAGGCCATTCAGCTTAAGCACTGCCATTTTACTAGCCGAATAATAGAATTCCGTGAAATAGAAGGAGGTTGTCGCCGAGATCTTTCCTCATTTCATGAAATTCTATTATACGGCTAGCAAAAGGGCAGTGCTTAACCTCAAAGGCCTACACAAGCGCGAAGTGCAGAATTCGAAGAAAAAAACTGTAAGAGAATTAGTCGGGAGAGGATTTTTCTCTACAAAAACTGCGAAAAAATGTGGTAAAACTCGCTTATACTGCTGGTTAGGCAAATTATACAAGACTTTTATAAGCACACATGCAGGACTACATCGAGCGAATCCGATCTTTCGACCTCCGGCGTATGAGTCCGCCATCCTATCCATTATGCCATTTACCACCAGCAGCGAGGTTCGAGCCAACCTCTAACCACGAAAGGCTACTTCTCCCCGTCTTTAATTTGTCGTAACTCTGCTCAAGGCAGGATTCGCGTCCAGATCATGAGTATTTTCGTATTTCTGAGGCAGACGAGCATCTGTCCATGAATACCACTACCGACGAACAGGGACCGGTTTCGTCAAAGACCTATAGCAATTTAACGGGGAGAATACTGCTGAAATACCTGATAGCGCGGCTTATCAGCAAGCGGTGAAACATTTCATCATATCGTTGTTGATAAGCAGCGCTATCAGGTTTTTTGGCAGTATTTTTTCCGTTAAATCGCTGTAAGTCGTTGATGAATCTGGCCCCAGATCTACCGTTGGGGTTGTCTCCTGGGGAGATTTCCTGATCCAGCAGTTGTTAAGTCGTTTCATTCAACTCACTGCCTTCAGTTGAGTTGGCTGCTAAATGAAATCATCGCAAAGCATCAAAGTCGCGAGTATTGCAAGACTGTCAGCGTCCGCTATAGCAAATGTCACCAGGAGGTGGTGTTTTGAAGGTTTTCTACCGGTTCCGCAGTTATCACGAAGCCGCCGCTTTAGGTGTCGTTCGGCGAGTGTGACTCCGACGGCGACTGCAACAGTCTCTGTCGAGCGCTGTCCGATGTCTCCGTGGTGGACTCGTGCGAAGTGCCGCGTGAATCGAGCGGCATACCGTTGGCGAGGAACACGCACTGCCAGATCTGCGGCAAGATCTACCCGATGATCGGAGTGCTGCGACCCGAGGACGCTGAGCATCGCTGCAGGTGAGTGGGAGGGGGAACGAGGCTAGGAGCACCCTGTGCGAGCTTATGGGGGGCATTTATACTTCGCGCCGGCTCACGGCGCGCAGCGTAATATCGATTAGGCAGAAAAGGATCGATATCGGTGGCTTTCCTCCCGGTAAGGGGCTTGCTTTTTGAACATCCATACCCGAAAGACTATACTAACCTCTGCTGCGTGTAAAAGAGTTAATCCGTCTGTGAGTCTGTGTGTGTCCGTCCGTTCAGACGTGGGTGCCTTACATCGATAACATTGACTCTTATCCAAATCGGTTATTGGAAAACTAATAGCATGAATGAAATGACCACTGCGATAGCTTCGTAATGTGAAGGAGATCGATCGTTGGATCAATATCGATCAATACCAATGGGCACAGAATGAAGCTAAGGCCTGTTGTTGGTGTAGCCTCTAGTCTGTGAAAGATTAGAGCTTACCGTTGGGATGCGTAGTTTGCGTTCTAATTCTGTGGCACTATCTGCTAGCGAAAAGCCGTATTAGTAGTTTTTGGCATTCTTTTCTGAGCGGACGCACGCACGGATGCACGGACGACTTAGCCGTTTCACATGTGGGAAGAGTTGACGGGAGTCGTATAACTGAAGTCACCTCTAGGACAAATGTAAAGCTGCAATAGGATCATTTGACGACGTGGAGTCAGATGTATCTAACAGTTAGAAATAATCGGTCGCTGCTGAAATGAGGACGCACGCACGGACTCACGGACGGTATTTCTAGCATATAGTGGTAAAGGGTATACGGCTATTATGGCTATGGCCTGGTTTGCTGCCATCTAGTAAGCTGAAGTCAAAATCACGAATGGAGGACGCACGCACGGACTCACAGATGGTATTTCTTGCATTTGGTAGGGGTAGGGTGTATGGCTATTATGGCTATGGTCTGGTTTGCTGCCATTTAGTATGCTGCAATCAAAAATCGGTGGTGTCGCTTTAATCACAAATAGAGGACGCACGCACGGACTCACAGATGGTATTTCTTGCATTTGGTAGGGGTAGGGTGTATGGCTATTATGGCTATGGTCTGGTTTGCTGCCATTTAGTATGCTGCAATCAAAAATCGGTGGTGTCGCTTTAATCACAAATAGAGGACGCACGCACGGACTCACAGACGGTATTTCTTGCATTTGGTGGGGGTAGGGTATATGGCTACTATGGCTATGGCCTGGTTTGTTGCCATTTAGTAAGCCGAAGTCAAAAATCGGTATTTGAGCTCTGACTCCAAAGAGAGGACGCACGCACGGACTCACAGACGGGATTTCTTGCATTTGGTGGGTGTAGGGTATATGACTACTATTCCTCTTTTATATATAGGTGGTTAGGGGGATGGCTATGGTCTGGTTTGCTGCCATTTAGTATGCTGCAATCAAAAATCGGTGGTGGGCCTCTGATCCCGAAGAGAGGACGCACGCACGGACTCACGGACCTATTACCTCTTCGCGGATAACTGTTGTAGGTGACTATGTACCAAGAAAACAGTAAAAATCGGTGAATACTGAAGTGAGGACGTACATGTAGGCTCACGGACCGATTAACTCTTTTGCGTGTAACTATTCAAGGTAGCAGCATACCCAGAAAGCAGTTAAAATTGATGAATAATGGGAAAAGTGGGTCAGTCTTCTTGGGAATGCGTCGTGCTTTTCAAATTCACGCTGACGATTTGACCAAGTGCTATATCTGGCCCCCTTAGTTCGGTGTTTTTGTTGTGATTTCATATTTTTGATGGTTTTTGAGGCATCACCCATAAATTTAGGTTATGTATGCAATCTGTATGCCAGCAATGCTCTCGCCAACGCTACCACACGACCGAGGATGACGGCAAAGGTGTACAGCGCCGTATCTGCGACCGGTGTTACCAGAAGATGATTCCGACACTGGCAGACGAGGATGAGCAACAGGTTCGTCGGAATCACTAATGCGCATAGATTTCGCTTTGCTCTTGCTGAATTGGAATTGCTTAGTGAGATTCTCTAAGCGTCAAATCCGATTAGAACCGGTTTCGTGCGGTGTGTCATTGCATAGGTATTGTTCGGCGGGGACAAAGAATAACTTCTGAGCGGGGAACTCGCGAGCGATGTAGTTGAAGTTTTCCTTTACTGTAGCGCGCGAGGAAACAAAGGTACAGGTACAGGTACGGAACGGTGCGCCGTGCTTCTATAGACGAGGTTATCTTTCACCGACGTCATCGACATCGTTGAGCATCGTCATTCATTCGATGACTAGGTGTTGAGGGCGGCGGAGGCAGAACTGATGGAACAGGGGCCTGATGCGCAAACGAGGACGTGCCCTATCATTTGGGCGCTTCGACAATTACACGAATACATCCAGAAGGCGCTAAGGGCAGGAAATGCTTGGCGGATTCTACCGACTTCTCCCCACCTCTCATTTCATACCATCATCTAGTCACTCTGGCGACTTCAGGTGGAGAAGATCACAAGGTGTAGGTGTGGAGTGGTGGTCGGAAATAGTGAGTGGGATTGGTGAAACTTTCCCTGACTTCAGCGCGTTCTGAATTTACACCGTTTTCACGTCAAAATGAACACTCTTCTAAGCTAACCTAAGACTTTCCAAATCAAAGCGAACTCTTACAAAATCAAAATGACCTTTGGGCAGGTTAAACTACAGATTCACTAGGATGGGTAGAATAATTTTTTGTTGCAGGAAAACTTTTTTAGATTTTTTTAGTTCAGCTACCCGAATGAGTAAGAATTTTAGAAGTTTTCAGTTTTTAGAGAAAAGTTAGTAAACTAAATTTTATCTTAAAGTCAACAAAGCAGCAGTCATTTAGTGTATTAAAAGACCACGTCGCGCCATGCACTTGAAAAGTTCGCCGCAACTTTTATTTGATTGGTGGTATAAGTGCTATTTACATGAACCATCAAAGTGAGGGCATGTGTGTGTTTTTTTACAAATGTTTATGTAACGTCGTCACAATGATGTTTTGTTGCGATCAAAACTTCTAGCGCCAGGCGGGACTCGAACCCGCACCTCCCTCTGACCAGGCGGGAATGCTCTACGCCTTTACACCACCGGCGCCGTTTGATCGAACGCAACATCCACACCTCGTGGGACCGATCAGCACCCACACGTATTCGGGATGACCTGACCGCTGATATCAGCATGGAACCAGTCAAGCTGATGGTCTTGATAAAAACAGTTCAAATCACGATACCAGCCACTTGAGGCTTAAGGAAACTGATTTGAATTGTTTCTATCAAGGCCATCAGTTTGAGTGGTTCCATGCTGATATCAGCGGCCGGCTCATCCCGGTATACGGGTGAGTGCTGATGGGTCCCACGAGGTGTGGATGTTGCGTTCGATCAAACGGCGCCGGTGGTGTAAAGGCGTAGAGCATTCCCGCCCGGTCAGAGGGAGGTGCGGGTTCGAGTCTCGCCTGGCGCTAGAAGTTTTGATCGCAACAAAACATCGTTGTGACAGCATACATCCTCGATACCAGCCAACTGAGGCTTAAAGAAACTGACTTGAGTTATGTAACGTCGTTTGTAAGTGTGAAATTCCATGGGATCTGAGATTTTACTATCAGTCGACGTCGTGGACGAGGGCATGGCGCAGACTCTTTTTTGACACTTAAAAATGGTCACCTTTCTGCTCTTTATAACAAATTTTAAACCATTATTTTTCTCAAAAGTCGGAATTTGAAACATGTTTGAACATTGTTTCAAAGTGAAACATTGTCTGAAATATTTTCAAACAATGTGTTCACTTTTATTGGGTAGGTGAACTGAAATATCAAACAACGTTTTACTACAATTTTCTTTGAACTTTTGATTTGGAGAAATTCGCTTTGATTTAAAAAGTCTTAGGCTAGCTTAAAAGTGTGTCCAATTTGATTTGAAAGCCTTCAATTTGGTTGGAAAAGTGTTCAATTCGATCTGGAAAGTGCCCAATTTGACGTGAAAATGGTATTTATCTGTGTGATTGTCTATGCGCAAAGGCTACCCGATAACTTCGAGCACCTACTCGTCTGTTTTCCCACTGTAGTCAGGCAGCATGTCGTCGTTGTAAGCAGTGATGCTGATGTCGATAGGTTCTTGCCACTTTTCGACCTATGCGACGTTTCTGTTGCGTTCTGTTATTGCATTGCCAGACTGGATGTGTGATCTGAGCTGCGACGTGACGTCCTATGTAGCTCCTAGCCGGGTTATTGTATTAGGTTGGTGCATAAGTTCTCGGACATCTGGGGCATGAAATATTTATTACCACGACATACGAACAACAATATCAAATTATTTGAAGTAACCACCCTTTCCACCAATTGTCTTTCGCCAACGTGCTGGTAAGCCATGGATGCCTTTTCTCCATAACGTGGCCGGTTGTGATTCGGAAAATGTGGGCAGTGCCTCCTTGGCATCCTCTCGGTTCCTAAATTGCTGGCCGTCCAAATAGCGTTGAAGGCTTAGAAACAAGTGATAGTCAGAAGGAGCGAGATCTGGCGAGTAAGGTGGGTGTGGAAGAACAGTCCATCCGTAGTCCGCCAACTCAGCCGCCGTCGCTCTAGCAATATGCGGTCTAGCGTTGTCGTGTTGAAAATACACCTTCACTTGCTCTCCTCGTGTGGTTTGATGGTGGGCCCTCAACTTCCTCAGTTCATTGACGCAAACCTCTGCCGTCACTGTTGTCCCTTCGTCCAGCAGCTCCCAGTATTCTACGCCAAGAACGCTCCACCAAACGCATAGCATCGCCTTTTTCACGTGAAAGTCGGGTTTCGGAACGTCCTCTGCCTCTCCAGTTGCGTCAACCCACTGTGCACGGCGGTGATAATTAGAGCAGAGTATCCACTTCTCATCCCCGGTGACAAGGTTGTCCAGCCATCCGTGGGTACTCTGAGGGTAAGGAGAGTCAGAGCGACATCGGCTCTGCGATCCATGTCATGTTGTGTCAAGTCGTGAGGTACCCAGCGACCCAATTTTTGCACCTTGCCAATCGACTTCAATCCTCGAACGACTGCTGAGTGGCTAACACCAAGAGTGCTTGATAGTTCGCGAGTGGTTTGGTATGGGTCCGCTTCCACTCTACTTCGGAGGCCATCCAAATCCAGTGTCATCGGGCGCCCTTCTCGTTCATTATCTTCAACGGAGAATTCACCAACTGCAAACTTCGAGAACCACTGGTACACAGTACTTCGAGCAGGAGCTCTCTCGTTGTAAACATCCTTCAGGCGACGATACGATTCGTTGGCATTGAGGCCAGATTGATGCAGGAATAACATGACGTGCCGAAGATGCGTCTCAGTTGGGATGAATTGCTTAGCCATAATAGCTGACGTTAACAACGCAGAAGTAAATGTTAGGAACAGTTTTGTAGCCCTTTCCTCTCTCTATCGATCGATCATTTACGCGTTGATACATGTGAGAAATTTGGCGGGAAAATGCGCTTTCAATTCAGGAGGGTCAAATGTCCGAGAACTTATGCACCAACCTAATAGCTTTGTGTTCACCACGGCATTGCTCGTGTGGCCTCCAGCTGTCAGTTGTTTGCCAGTTGTTTTCCGTGTTTTCACGAGAATATACAGCTTGACGTCATGGAATGCGCCGGATGTTGTCTTCTGGGATGATCCTGTTGGATAATTGATAGCCAAGGAGGCGTGAGTGGTTGTTGTTGGGGAAAGCCCGTGGAACTAGATCGTCAATAATTAACTTAACAGTGAATGCTGGGTCCCGGATGGATCGAGTGGGAAAGGAATGTGTTGGGACCAACTGGATGATTTGAGATCGCCAGTGAATAGCTTTTCACCCTGGAAAACCCGGATCTCATGGTGGTTGATTAAGCCCGTCCTTCACTCTTTTTATCCTTCATGATAGAGTTGCCCCACACCACCGGAAAGGTCATTGCTCCCCAAGAATTCTTCGATTTCAGGACCTGTCGTCGTTGCTGAGCCTCAGCGCGTCACCGCCTCGTCGCTCGTCGTCGGTGGGCGACACGAAGCTGTCGTCGTCCTTCTCCTACATGGGATCGCCGAGTCAAGCGGTGAAGGGTTAGGCCTGACATGCCGCGTTCGTCTGCCTGGAAGCCATCGGCGGTCTAGCACGCCGCGCGGCGTCCCTTCAGAAGTGACTGTTTGTCGATGGAACCGGTACTCTGTGTGTATATGTCCCCCACGTTGTCGTTTCTACCTTAGCCGAATTACTCTCGCACTCCAGCCGCTGCCGCTGCCGCTGCTGCACGATTCCTCCTCGCTGATAACCGGGAGTGCCCTAACCTGGTGCGGTGGGTGGGTGGTGATGATCAGCGAACACCTCTTGAAGTAATTTATTTCATTTAGAGAGAGAAATTGTCTTCTATATATCACCTAGAGATGGCTATATATGTGTGTATGCACTATTTTCTAGTAGAAGTAGCGATTTGTAGTGTGTAACGACGTCGACGACGATGACACGAATCTGCTGGTGGTGTTCCCCTTCTTCTTCTTCTTCTGTTCCGTTTCGCCCCCGTATGTACCATATCCTCGCCTCTCGTTATTGATTGACGATTGATTGATTCTATACAGCGCGTGTCGAGCGCTCCTCGCTTCAAATCGTACGGTTTGTTTGGTTTCAGTAGCTATGCGAAGTTGTATAGATATATGTATGTGTGTCCGTGCGTCTGTGTGTGCGTCTTTGCAGCACGTGTTGGTCTGCCGCGAGAACAAGGAGCTCTTGCTGCGCTTTGCGTGTGCGCGCGTGCGTCACTCCAATCACTTAGCATCGTTCCATCATCCTTTCCCCGTTTTTCCAGCTCTTGCATCTTTACCGGCTTCGGGTAGAATTCTATGCGGGATGTTAGGAAACCGTTTAGTAGCGTTCTTGTCGTTGCAGCGACGTTTTCGCGGTCCTGTCGCATTTCGGACGAGTTGTCCGTGACAAACCAATTGGAATTCTCTCAACTCTACATTCAGAGAGGTGATTCTCGGACGAGTTTTCCAAGATCCATCTCTCTGAAATGAAGAGTTGACCCCTTTTCTGGGCGAGCGCTGTAGCGACTGCTTCCCGGCTTTCCTACCGTCCCCTGTGGTATAGGTTACCCGAAAAATGGGCGAGTTGTCCAAGGAACATCCACCTCGGATCGGTATTGATCATGGTTTGGGCGAGTTTCTCGGGAAATGTCCGCTTCGGGCCAGTACTAATCCATTCTCAACTGAGCTCTCCGGGAACTTTCATCATGGGCCAGTATTGATTGGAAGTAGGACGAGTTATCCGGAGCACGCTCACCTGAGATGAGTATTGATTACTCCTTTTCTGGTCGCTTCTCCAGGGGTCATCCGGCCTGGATCCGAAGAAGACTCCTTTTCGGAACTTTTCCGGGGACTTTGACCTCCCTCTTGCCAGTGTAGGTCAAGACTGGGACGAGTTTTCCGGGAAATGTTCACCTGCGATGAGTACTGATCGCTTTTCGGACGAGTTCTCCTGAGATCATCCACCGTGTATCAGTGCAGTCTGAAATTCGGACGAGTTTTCCGGGTAACGTGTACCTGCTATGGATATCGATCGCTTTTCGGGTGCACTGTACGAGGTTCGGACGAGTTTTCCGGAGAACGTCCGCCCAGCATCAGTGCAGATCAAAATTCGGACGAGTTACCCTGGAAATTTCCGTTTCGGGTCAACACGGTTCCCCTGCTAAATCCACTGGGGGCCAGTATTGATCAGAATTTGGACGAGTTTTCGGAAAACTGTTGGCCTTGAATCGGTGAACTTCGCCTTTCGTGTAAGTTTCCTAGGAATCCTTCAGCTGCGGTGGGTATTGAGCTCTTTTCGGACGAGTTTTCCGGAGAACATCCATCCGAAATTAGTGCAAATCAGAATTCGGACGCGTTTTCCTGGAAATGTCCGCTTCAGATCAATACAGTTCCTCTGGTAGATCCACTGGGGCCTGTACTGATCAGGAATGGGACGAAATTCCCGGGGAAGAGTTGGCTTAGGGTCGGTACTAGCTGCTTTTCGGGCGAGTTCGCTGGGAATTGGCCAGGTATTCTGGGTATTGATTGCTTTTCAGACGAGTTTTCCGATGATTATTCACCCGGAATCAGTGCAGGTCAAAATTCGGACGGGTTCTTGGTGAAACCCCTTGGGCCAGTATTGATGGCAATGCGTGCATCCTATGCGAATCGATTAAATCGCGAGTATTGATCGGCTCGGCTCCTGATCCGCTTTGCGCTGGGTATAAACGGGTGCTAAGTCCAACCTGAGGCTGGTCTCCGCACCAAGACCACGGGAAAACTCGTCCCAACTGCCAGGAGTGGCGCGTGCGGCCGCGCAGCGTGCAGAGTTCACCACGCTTCGTCGTGACATATCCGGTGCATGTAGCTGCGCATACAGAGACGGGCGTTTTAGATTGTGTGCATGTCTGTCTGTCGTCTGTCTTAGCGTCGTCATGTCAGTGTCAGTTTCCGACGAGGACCGGCTTGTAAACGTCCTTCACTTTTGCCTACTTTGAACTGTGATCGTAGTAACGTTGTAACGGTAGTGGAGCGAGCGGTAGATGTGCTCGTTGTCACATTCGCGGGAAAACGTGTGGCTACAGTACGCTCAGGCGTCAAATCAGGTGTGTCTTGTGCCATGCATAAGCTGCTGCTGGCTTGACGCCTTGTCTCCGGCAGGGTTTATACTTCAGTCGTGCGTGACTCAAGTATAAACGTCCTGCTCTAGCGGTGTGTAGATAAGCTATCGTTGTGTATGTGTGTGGTGTGTGTTTATGTATGTATGTGTTAGTGCGTGTACAAGCCATTCACCGCTATCACTATCATCATCAGCATCCGTCGACAGGTCTGTGCTGTGTTTTACTGATGTAATTTATGTCCGTAGACAGGTGAGAGTATCGTTTGACTGTGTACACACTACCATGTATAGATGAGTAGAGAACCACTGTACCTATCTACTACTGCTACTGTTACTAGTATACTACTACGACAACTACTGATACTTTTATACTATTATATATGTACTACGAGATAACAACCTTGGAATGTCGAGTGAATGTCTTGCTCATCTGAATGATTTTTAATGAATGAACATGCTAACGTTGTTTTTGTTTGCACAGAAATTACATCGACATCTAGAGCCGCAAGGCCCGTTTATACTTCCATCGCCAGACGACGCGATTTGGGCGGAGCGATGCGTCCCATCGCGTCGCGCTGTTTCGGACGACGATGAGTACTATGAACAGCTGTCGAGGCGGTAACGCGATTACGCACAATTGCGTACTTGCACACACGTAATTGTGCACAGATTTCTGGGTCCACCGCCGACTTCCACAGTTTTTCGCAGCGTAATGTACATACTCGCATCCACGTCGCGCCGATTTCGAGATCGACCCGATCCGACACTGCGTGGTGTGATTGGTCGAGGGTTGACGCAATGCACTCCTGCAGAGTGGCGTTTGGCAATTTGGCCTCTATATGTGGCATCGCGTCGCGCGGCGATGGAAGCACAAACGGGGATTCCTACACATTGGCCTAACGCGACGTCGCCGCTGTTGGATGTGAACGCGTGCTGGTGTTTTGATGGAAGTTCTGGTTGACATTCTGAGTTATCTGAAGAATCTGTGAACTCATGCTGGAGCTCAAGCATTCATTTGTAGGAAGTTCTGAGTAGCACAGTCGACAGAGGCTCCGGCTTTCTGGCCTTCACATGAACCCGTATCCAGGTTCGCGGTTCGGATTTTTCTCCCGGGCCATCCAAGCCCTGCATCCCTCTGTTGGAGAATTTGTACCTGACTTGTGGAGTGTAAGATATCACGTAAAGTATACCGGGACCGGTGTATTTTGCAAGTGTGCGTTAAGCGCTTGAGATAGCGGAACGTATCCAGCAGAGGTTTACGACCTGCTCCACGGATATGCTAGTGAAGGACCATATTGGAGGAATCGTCCGAGAAACTCACACATAGCCACGCCCACCTGGTAAATTCACAAAAGCGTTCAGATCTAAGGAACTGGGCAGCGCGACAGGAGGTATATCCACCACTGCTGGGGGTGACGTCAGAGGGTACACCGCAGCTCTGATAACCGGAAACTTTTGTTTTGCATGTCAAAGGTTTCGTAGGGCAGCCGTTAGACTCTTGGTGAAGTCTAGGGGGTTGGGGTGGGTGAGGTCTCCTATTGGCTCATTGTTCTTTTCTTATTCGTGTCCTTCTGATTTTTAGCCTTAATAAATGGTATTTCTCGCTCGTTTCTTCGTGCATCGGAACCATAGTAGCGCTGGATGTCGGAACCAATTCCATCTACAGTAATCGAAAAGATACTACAACGATAGTGAGACACTAGACCTGTCCGACTAAAGCACTGAATCGTACGTCTGCTGGGCAAGGGCTCGCATTCAAATTGCTTTCACGACATCGTGTAGAAATTGTCACGGTATAGTGGCCACCGCCTCTGTAAGCCACGCCCCTACATAGGTTGGAAGGTTGACAGTCTCCCTAACTGCATTCTTGTGTATGGTTGTTGTATATAAAATAGACTAATAATAAAGATTCGTAAAACCTCACTCCCATCTCAGGCAGAAGCATGACATGACGGTACCGAGGAGATCCTTTTGGACTTTTGCTCAAGAAGTTATCAGTTAGGGAGACTGCCCACCTTCCAACCCATGTTGGGGCGTGCTTACAGAGGCGGTGGCCACTATTCCGTAAGCAACGCCCCTACATGGGTTGGAAGGTTGGCAGTCTCCCTAACTGCATTCTTGGTGTATGGTTGTTGTATAGAAAACAGACTAATAATAAAAATTTGTAAAACCTCACTCCCTTCTCAGGCAGAAGCATGACAAAATAGAATACACGGCACATCGCATAAAAGTATTGATTGACGCCGTCCTTTATAGGTTGCTCATTGATGGCCTTCGCTGGAGGGCATCAAAACCTGAATTTTTCCGAGGACTAAGGAGTAGCTATTCAATAAATTACTAGCTGGCCTTAATTTTAGCAGCTTTCGGGCAATTTGTGACCTATTTATTGAGTGGTCGCAGTAAGTATCCTTCAGCGTTTGTATCATCCATTCATAGTTATGCGGCAGTGGCTGGATGCCTTGTATGGCAGATTTTGCCCTACCTTTTAAGCTTTCCCTCAACAGGAGGATCTTTTCGATGACGTGAAGTTCAACGTTTTTATGAACCAGAGTCTCAAAAACTGCCCAATACTCTGGAAATTTCTCTGAATTACCAAAAAATTTTGGTACACCACCTCCGGAGCTTTTATGGAGCGGTGTACTCCATGACCTGCCTGCGTTTTCGCTACCTGCACTGTTACGGTACTGGTATCAGCTTCAATGTTTTCGTAATTCGATTGGCTAGTTTGAAACACTGAGGGTGTTGGAACTGCGGCGGCAACTATACTGTTATTTTGAAGGCAGTGCCCAAATTGAACTCTTTTCCTTTCTTTACTGCACTGTAATTCGTCAACACGTGCCCTTAAACTATATATGAGGTCGACGGCTTCTGCAGTAACCTTGTGCAGTTGAGATTCTCGCTCAATTTCCTCTAATTCAACCATTAACTCTTTTTTCTCTGCTTTATCTTTGCAGTTCATGTACTCATCCCTTAACTCGATAAAAAGTTTTTGAAAGCATTGTTCGCCTTCTTTTAATTCTACTATGCACTCTTCTAAGCGATCTATGGTAGATATATATGGTAATGATTTGCATTTCTCATAGTTGAACTCAATTTGAATAGCGCAGTTTAGGCTAATTGCATGCTCTTTGTAGCACGTTTGAAGCGGTTGAGCTCAATATGATTGCTGATTTCCTTGAACGGAATGCCATTTTTAAAAAATTCTCCTTTAGTGTTGTTAGCTACGGAGAGACGAGGCTGCTCCAGGTACTTTTAGCGTACGGGAGACTTAACTTTCTTATTTAGAAAGTGCGATCGTGAATAGAATCGACTTTGTGCTCCAGGTATTTAACGGGAGACTTATTCTCTTGGATTCAGAGAATGCGATCTTATATTCGACCGACTTTATGCTCCAGGTCCCGAAGCTGTTACACTTTGACACGGGAGACTTCGGCTTGTTAGGCCGATGCACCAAATGTATACGACGATACGGCGAAGGACGAATTATACGCCCGAATAATGCGGTGGTTCAGTGGATATGATGGCGAGTACAAGGGATGAGACAGTTTATTGAGAGAGCAACTAGTCTATGTACAGGTGGAGCGAGAACTGCCTGTTGTGGATACCCAACTAGGGACTACATTTATGAATGTATATTGTAGTATAATAGAGGCCAAATAGGAATGAATGATAAGACTTAGCATACTTAAGTGAACACTATAAGATAAGTACCATTGAATAACATCCACAGGCATAACTTAGGGGTACCGCAAGTAGGTAATAGAGATAGCGCTCAAGTTGTCCACTCTAGGCGCGGTGCCCCCTTTCAAGACCAGAGGTAGTTGGCCCCATTGGCTAACTATTGGAGATATTTGTAGCTCCGCCTCCGCATATTGTCTATATAACCTGCTGTGATGTGATATTCGTGTTGTGCTCTGAGAGTTATAAAGTAATAAATCACTTATTACAATTGACTACAGACGCATCCGTTGGTGAACCACCAAATTGGTGCATCAGCCGTGGAGTCAAACCCACGCAAAAGTCTGCGCTAGTTCTCCTCAGTGAGAAACAGACGAAAAGCTTTCTTTGCGAGTTCTCTTCGGAGAGACCAGAAAGCAACCCTTTGTCCTTAGCGCGTTCTCTCCGGAGAAACCAGGACTACCGTCAGCTGTGCTAGTTCTCTTCGTGAGAAGCAGCAGACAAATCCAAATTTCCTTTGCGAGTCCTCTCACGAGGAACCAGGAAACCAGCTTTCTTTGCGAGTTCTCTTCGGAGAAACCAGAAAGCATCTCTAAGTCCTTCGCGAGTTCTCTTCGGAGAAACCAGGACTTGATTGTCAGCTGTGCTAGTTCTCTTCGTGAGAAGCAGCCGACAATCCTAAATTTTCCTCTGCGAGTACTCTCACGAGGAACCAGGAAAATATAAAAGCTTTCCTTGCGAGTTCTCTTCGGAGAAACCAGAGAGCGAACGAATTTCCCTTCCGATCAAGGAAAGGAAATCGAAAGAATACCTTCTTCGCGAGTCCTCTGGAAGGAAATTCTAAATTTCATAGCAAATTCTCACCGAGGATCCTAAGAAAGAAGAAAAAGACCCGTGTGGCAGGAAGACACTTCTACTTCGAACCTATCGAAGTAAAATTCTCAGTTTGAACTGAGAAACTTTTTCGAAGACGTGCCAGAAGCAATAGAGATGGCAGAAATACAGGTTTTCAAGACAAAGATCACCAACGCTTGCGCACTTATCAAGTCAAGCGAGCCGGAAGTCAATCGACTTGACCAGCCGTTCGCCTTCCCGGAAGAAAGGAAGGAATGCGAAGCATATATCAGGGAGAAAACGGCACAGCTGAACCACCTGATGAGGATCGTAATGAGCAACAAGCAGTACCACGACAACTGCTTAAAGGAAGCTATTGAAATAATTAGTTCACGCCCCGATGAGAAAAAGCGTGAGAAGCTCATGACGGATTTAAATGACCACTTGCAAGCAGAATCAAACGAGCTTGACATCACGGTCATCCGTTGGCAGAACAAGGTGGACTTCAGAAAGGATGAACTGTCTCAACAAACAGTTTTAATTGCCAGCTGTCAAGAAGGTAGCAACGGTAACCGTAGTGTAGCTGGCAATAGTGGCAGTAATCACACATCGACTAATGGAGTCGCACCTTCACAGGAGCGCACTGTCACGCTCAGACGTCCGCTTCTTGAGGTTCCAACATTCACAGGGAGCTTCAGAGAATTCTCCACTTTCTGGTCGGTGTTCGAGTCGCTTATACATAACGACGTAGATCTAAGTGACCAAGAGAAATTCCTGTTTTTAAAGCAGGCTCTTAAAGGGAAAGCCGCAGCTTCCATTAGCTGTGTCCCTGTAATTGGGGACAAGTACTACGTAGCCGTCAGTATCCTCAAAAAACAATACGACAGATCGGGAAGTATAGCCGATATTCTCATTAGCGAGATCGAAAAAATTCCGCGGGCTCACGATACACCCAGAAGTTGTCGCGACACCCTATCCGCCATAACCTCAAGAATCATACACCTCGAGCAGACCGGTGTATCACTTAATGCGGATCGAGTATGGCGCCGCCTGATCCTCTCTAAATTTACAGAACACATCTGTAGCACCGTAATAAGGAAGGAAAGCGTTGCCGCTATATCCTTCGAAGTAAAGGATATCACTGAGGCCATAGACGAGATCATCACTCTCCAAGAAACTACGGAACTCACAACGAAGACTATATTTGGAAACGAAACCCAAAGAACAAGCAACTTCAGAGAACCGACTGAGAATCAAAGGACAAGCAACTTCAGAAGGCCACACGATAGGCCAACACAATCTAAAGCTTCCACCACTCAGAGAATTTCGAGCAAATGTTTGTGTGGAGATTTGCACCCAGCTCAACGCTGCGCAAGCTTCACTACGCCTCAGGCTCGACGGATGGAAGCAAAGCGACAGCGTGTATGCTGGAGATGCTTCGACAATTTGCACAGTTCAAAATACTGTACCAAAGTCGGAAGATGTCCGAAGTGTGGTGAGGATCACCACTCCTCACTCTGCATTCAGTCTTTTAAAGAGTCTGAACATGCCAATTATTCAAGGAGACCAAACGAACCGCAACATTCGGGTAACCAATCGACACGCACTTTGCAACCATGGAATGCCAGCAGATACAGGCCTCAACAAGGAAGTGATCGACCAGTACGTGATAACAGTCATGTGCAAGCACTTCAGAATTCTACTCCGTTAGATGATACGGCTACATCGAGTCGACCGCTCCAAGGGCAGTGTGTGCTACAAATGGCTTCAGCACTGATCTTCAACGAAGCTCAAATGGATTACCAGCCTATCACAATCCTTCTCGATTCAGGAGCTCAAAGAAGTTTCATCAAAGCACAAATTGGAGCGACGTTGAAGTTGTCAGTAGTGAGTTCAACTTCCTTCACTACAATAGGAATGGGAGAGCTACACGAAACCTTCAACTCCAACGAAGTCTGTGTGACACTGAAAAGTCGACATGGTCCTAAGAAACTGCAACGCCTGTCCCTCTTCACAAAGGATAAGTTAACGTCGTCAACGAAAACCGCAGAACTATCAGATGCAGATAGGAAGTTCATCAAAGCGAGGCGAATAACGGTTGCTCAAGCCAACTTGTCATCTTCGGAGGTATCTCCTGACCTACTTATTGGACAAGATCTTCTGAATCAAGTGATCGAACACGACGTACCAATTATCAAGCTGCCGTCTGGATTGATTCTCACCTCTACCATTTTCGGCTACACCGTTTCCGGTACTAGTGAAACCTATGCCTCAGGAACAAATAGCAAAAATTCTCAGTGCAGCTCACTTATCGTCGCAACACCGGTCACGTCATCCAGAGACGACTACAAGAAGGAAGTAAAGCACCTCTACGAACTGGAATCACTCGGTATCAACACCAACAATGAAACCGACGAAGCAGCTGTTATCAGCTTTATGGATGAATACAGAAAGTCGATTTCTATCAAAAATGGAAACATTGTCGCCGGATTTCCATTCACTGATGAAGTTACTAATCTAAAAGACAACTTCAACGTAGCCTTTCGCAGACTTCAAAGCCTTCTGCGCAGCCTGCAGGGAGATAAAGAGAAGTACAGTATGTACAATGAGACATTCCTCAGCTATCTGCGTGAAGGGATAATAGAAGAAGTGAAGGACAATTCGAACAGAGTAGCGACATTCTACCTACCCCATAGGCACGTGTGGACACCATCAAAGTCTACTCGACTCCGCGTGGTTTTCGATGCTTCATCGCATGCAAAAGACGAACTCAGTCTCAATGATGTGATTTATGAAGGACACTCACTAACGCCTCTCATACATGAGGTATTGCTGCAGTTCCGAACACATCTCTACACAATGGTAGCTGATATACAGAAAGCCTTTCTGCAAATCAGATTGCCAGAGAGCCACCGTGACGTCACAAGGTTTCTATGGGTGAACGACGCCTCAAAACCAGCAATAGGAAGTAATCTGAAGCACTTTCGGTTCTGTAGAGTGCCTTTTGGTATCAACGCCAGTCCTGCAATCCTAAACCAGTGCATTCTGAAATACATAGAAGGGTCACAATCCGAGATTTCCCAAGAACTATCTAACTCACTCTACGTAGATAACGTGTTCTTGGAAGGAAAAAGTCCCGATGACCTTTTGCGCAAGTACAGCGAATCGAAGAGACTTTTCTCCTCTATAGGAATGAATCTCAGAGACTACCTCTCGAATTCGGCTCATGTGAACATGGAGGTACCAGAACCGGATAGGGCCAGCTCGACGGAGATCAAAGTGCTTGGAATACTGTGGAATGCTATGGAGGACACTATATCTCTGAAATGTAGCGAAAAACCAGCGAACAAAATCTCCAAAAGGACAATACTAAGTCAGATAAATGGCTGTTGTTTCGATCCTCTTGGGCTACTGACGCCGCTTATAACGCCTGCAAAAATCTTTCTTCAAGATCTTCACAAAAAGAAGTATGGATGGGATTCTGCTCTTTCTGAAGAAGACGAATTGTTATGGAAAGCCATAAAGTCGAAAATAATCGGCTTTCAGGTTACGCTGCCGAGGAAAGTAGTGGAAAACAACAGTTCCACATCTCATGCACTGTCAGTGTTCGTCGATAGCTCCAAACGAGCGTATGCATGTAGCATATACGTGACAACTACATCATGCCATGGTGTTAAGGAATCGCGCTTGTTCACTGCGAAATCCAAGATAGCACCTATAAACAAGGAGCAAACAATACCTCGTCTCGAGCTGTTATCTATCTTCATTGGACTAGGCCTTGTTGAGTCAACTATCCAGAAGGTAAACGTGACGTTCGAAAAAATCAGCATATTCAGCGACTCCACCATTGCTCTGTGCTGGATACAAGGAAACAGGCGTCTACCACCTATTGTTTCTACGCTTGTGCAGAAGATCTCCCTTATCACAAAGAGACTTCGAGAATTCATCGACGTCACATTCTTCCATGTGCCTACGCAGGAAAACGTGGCCGATTGCGCAACAAGAGGTGTCGGAAAAAGCGACTTCATCAACCATCGATGGTGGAGCGGCCCGATTTGGCTAAACATCCCATGCGAAAATTGGCCGGTCAAGGATGCAAGTATCTTATGCAAGTAGAATACTGATTCAGAAGTCGAAGAAGTTGATTCCTACGCCTCAAATATTGCTGAGGTTGCAGCTAACCCAATCTGGCCTACTGACAAAGTGAGCAACTATTCGAAGCTGCTCCGGATTGTGGCATACAGTGCACGTTTCATTCGAAAAACGAGCAAGGACAAATACCTTCCTTTGAAAGAAGAGCTGCAAACTATGACACCCTCAGCCAGAGAGGTTATGGACGCCGAAGTCCTCGTCATACGCGAACAGCAAGCGATTTTCAAGTCTCAAATCCTAATGCAAAACAAGCAGCTGAATGTCAAAACTGACATAAACGGATTATACAGAAGGTTTGGAAGGCTACAGAATTCCGACCTCGACTTCTCTACAATTAATCCAATTCATATACCTAAGCACAGCAAGCTAGGGCTATTAATCGCATGCCACCTCCACCAAAGTTTTGCGCACTGCGGAATAAACCAACTGCTTTACAATGTCAGGCGAAGGTTTTGGATACCATCAGATAGGGCACTTTGCAAACGTACGCTCAAGCATTGTACAGTGTGCAAAAGATTCAACGGAGCACCGTACAAGTACCCCAATATGGGACCACTACCGTCCGAAAGGGTTAAGGAATCGCCTCCATTTGCAAACACAGGAGTGGATTTTATGGGACCGATTACCGTCAAATCTGCTTCAGGAGAAGACTGCAAGCGATATGTCGCTTTATTTACATGTCTAGTGACAAGACTGGCACATTTGGAGGCAGCGATGGATTTGTCGGCTAAAAGCTTTGTCTTCACATTGAAGCGATTCATTGCAAGAAGAGGAGTACCGCAGAAAATACTGAGCGATAACAGATCGAACTTCCACCTCACAGAAAGCCTCTTACGCAGCAATCAAGCGACTAAAGAAGACCCTCACTTATCGTTGTTCCTCGCTGAGCATCGCATTATCTGGAGCTTCATCCCACCTTCATCGCCATGGATGGGTGGTGTTTGGGAAAGAATGGTTGGCACCGTCAAAAGAGCGCTGCAGAAGACAATCGGTCGACGCAAACTCGCCGATGAGCTTCTTCACACAACATTATGTGAGATAGAAAGCATTGTCAACTCGAGACCGATAACTGTGGTCGGTGACCATGATTCACCCTGTGACACGCTTCGTCCAATAGACTTCGTCTACAAGGACGTTCGCCACGGGACAACTCAACTGACTGTGGACGACAACAGTGAGGACCCCGAATTCCAGCCGATCCCTATCCCGTTTTCTCAAAAATCAGCAAAACAGGCTATATCAGAGTCGGAAAAGCTAACAAGGAAATTCTGGACTATCTGGCGAAATGAATATCTGCTGGAGCTGAGAGACCGCCACAAATTAGTGGGAAAGAACTCTAAGTCAGCCGTCCAGATTCCGCGGACGGGAGACGTTGTGCTTCTCGACGAGGAGTCTCAGCAGCCAAGGGGACAATGGCCGATGGCTATCATATTGGACCTGGTCACCAGCAGAGACAAAGAAATTCGAAGTGCAATGCTGCAAACCGCATCAGGAAGGATCATTCAGAGACCGATAAATCGTCTGATTCCGCTGGAAATTCATTCCAACATAACAGAGCCTGATCAACCACTCGTTGATTCACATAATCGCGACAACATCGACATCGCCTCTGGAGAAGCTACAAGAATGGCAGAACCTGCTGAAAACACAGTTAGGCGACAACCACCTCGTGCTGTGAAAAACACTGTGTCATACAACGAGAACATCGCGAACGCAAGGAGTTCAAGGCCAACAACGAGCTCGTCGAATCATCTTCTCATGGCGCTGTGCGTCATAGCATTACTAGGATCTAGCGCAGTTTCTGCTGCCGCAGTATCCTGCTCAAGCAAAGGAATAACAATCAACGAATATCTACCTACCAATGTCGAAATTTGTGTTAACTACAAGGAATGCATCGTTGTCGAACCTAAGGACCACGCGAAAGAAATCGCTTTGCCATTCCAGTATCGTATAAGTCGTCATACAGTAGTTTGGCGCACAATCGCCGATACAAGGCAACATTTCGAGAAAATAGTTTGTCCAGCTCAAGAAATTTGTGCCAGCATTGACTGCACATTCTGTATAGAGTTGCTCGCTAACACTCATTGCAGTCCACAGCTAGCAATTGCAGTACTAGCAGTGATTCTCTCACTTATTCTTGCTCCCCTCGCCATGGCCTGTTATTTGGCTACACAATGTGGAGTACCAAAATTATTCTGCCAACTACGGAAAGGAAGAAAACAGCAGACAATGGAACGCCCAGGAGGAAGCAACATTGCGCTGACAAGTTTACTACCACAACTTCCAAGCTCAAAGATGGTAACTTTCAACGCTGTACTTGTATGCCTTATTGCAACGTCGAGCGCATGCCAATATACGCACACAATCACGGTAAACAACACTGTTTGCACGCGCTCAAATCGCCTAACCGAATGCCGAGAAGTTCTAGAAAGCACGCTAACTCTGAGTGAAAGGAGAGCACAAGCCTGCATCCGTATTCGAAGCGGAAACATTACTGTAGGAACAATGGAAGTGCAGCTCCAACAAGTATTGGTGACTTGCAATCCGGTTGTATTGTACTATACAAAGGACGTGGAGATCAACACCGAGTCAACAAAAAGGTGCGATTTAGCCGGATCCTGCAACTCCCAAACCTGCTCTCATATAGGAAGAAATTCGGAAATTCCCGAATTAAGAGACACCTACGACTTTCCTGGAGTTTCTCGATGCACGACGTCATGTGGAGGAATCGGATGCGGTTGCCTGCTACCCATGCCAGGTTGCCTGTTTTCCCGCACTTTTGCTAAGCCAAAGAATAAGAAGGTCTTCAGAGTTTTCCACTGTCCAACATGGATGGATTCAGCTCTAATCAAATACACCTATACTGACGTCAAAGGAAACAAGACTTCGCAGATAGTAAGGGCAATTACGCAAAGCACACAAGAATTAAGTACTGCTAACGTAACCCTGGAGTTCGTTACTAAGCCAGCCATTCCACTGCTGGGCTCAACATTTGTAGAGGCAGTGAATGACCACCATTCTGAGGTGGCCATTGTTGGAAAAGACGACTTCTTCGCATTGCGATGTCCTACATACTCAAGTTCTGCAAATATAACGACCTGCAGTGTTGAGGATAACTGCATCTGCTCACCGACCGACATCGATGTCAACTGCGAATGTCAGAACGTTGATCTGACCGCAAAAATGAACTCTATGGAAGATCGTCTTCCTCTATCATCCTCAGTCCTGCACCTTCGAGACGCCCATGGAAGAATCTACGGTGTCATTCACGATGCAGTGATAGAAATTACCATCAGTACAATTGGAGGATACCACACAGCTTCAATTGTAGATAATGAAGTCTGCGACATAAAGGCTTCACCGGTAAAAGGCTGCTACAACTGCCTATCTGGAGCAGACGTCATCTTTAGCTGTTACGCTATGCGATCCATCATGGTGGAAATAAACTGTCAAGAAAGAATGTTTGCCGTCATATGTAACCAATCCGCAGCACAGACAACGGTAACAATCCATGCGACAGTACCAAAATACAAGGAAACCTGTTTGGTCAAATGTGAAAAGCCGCAAAATATCACGCTGTCAGGTGCACTCGCATTTCACACTCTGTGGAGAAAGCCACCTCAACAGCACTCAGCAGGAGCCGCGAACTACATCGACATGTTCAACTATCCTGATGTAGGACATTATCTTGAAGTAGTAATGGAGCACTGGATGGCGTCAACGATCGCTTTTATTGCCGTAGTCTTGGTTGTCATTTCTACGGTTTCGATAATACCGAAATTATTCGTCAGAATTATGTGCTAGAGAATACGCAATGCATCGTGTCCTAGATCTGTCATGTATCATAAATTGTAAATCATCCGTAAACGTGTGTGTTTTTATGTATGTTTATGTATTGATAATTGCTTGTAATCATGAACTGTTACTTTAGCTACCGCTAACTGCCCGCCCCCCAGTGTTGTGGATACCCAACTAGGGACTACATTTATGAATGTATATTGTAGTATAATAGAGGCCAAATAGGAATGAATGATAAGACTTAGCATACTTAAGTGAACACTATAAGATAAGTACCATTGAATAACATCCACAGGCATAACTTAGGGGTACCGCAAGTAGGTAATAGAGATAGCGCTCAAGTTGTCCACTCTAGGCGCGGTGCCCCCTTTCAAGACCAGAGGTAGTTGGCCCCATTGGCTAACTATTGGAGATATTTGTAGCTCCGCCTCCGCATATTGTCTATATAACCTGCTGTGATGTGATATTCGTGTTGTGCTCTGAGAGTTATAAAGTAATAAATCACTTATTACAATTGACTACAGACGCATCCGTTGGTGAACCACCAAACTGCCGTGCGTCCGCTGTATAATAGCGTCACGCCTCCTGACCTCTCAAGGCTTGAGCATCATCGTAGACGATAGACGATGATACATGTAACCGTGTGGAAAAGTGCATTGATGTGGACGTTGCACACATGTCGAGGTGTGTGTGCGTGTGCGAGCTGACATGACTCATCTGACGGCAAAGATCGAAGCGGCAGACCGACTGATCGGCGCCGTCACCGTCGGGAAGGCACACATCCATGGCGCCCCTTGACAGGCATCCGGGAGAAGATCGTCTGCTGCTGAGGGACACACCAGTCCATTGTTGGAATGAATGTTCCGCTGCATTTTTCTCGTAGTAAGGAAATGGCAGCAGTTATTCCAATAGTAACACTCTTAATAAACTATAACTATAACTTAAGAAATCATCCACACAAGGCAAAATATAAAATGATAAAGGACGGAGTTAATCAATCCGTACTAGAATGCGTTACGCACTCTACTTCTATGGAATGTCGCGGAGACGGTTTGATTGCGTTTTTCAACATTTTTAAAATTTACGGGGAGTTTTTGACTTCATCGGATAGACCATCCGATGCTGATCCCAAATATTAAATTTACTTCCTAGAGCACGCAGTTTGAACAGCGCTATCAAAGAGCGATGGAAAAAGCGTTTTTTTGCTCTTTTTCTGCCCAAAGAAGAAAAGACACGGCTGGTGCTGTATTCGGTTGTCCGGAAAGCTCTCAGCGTTCTGAGTGTTTCACTTTGAACTACCAAAACTTTCTCAAGTCTCAAATCTGTCGGATTTAGTCGAAATAAGCACCATTTGAATAAGCACACTTTGCCAATGGGCCAGCAGTCGACTTATTCAATCAGTGAAAAAACTAGGTGGTCGAGATTCGACAAAATCCACGAAACCAGTTTTTGGCTTGGTCCTGATTGGTGAAGGTTTTGCCAGTGGTTTGATAAGGTGGCAGTCGGTTGGTGAGAAGTCTGAAGAATATAGCAGGCGAGGCAGAACTTAAACTCTAATTCGTTCAATTTCCGAATAGTGTTCTGTGAAACGTCTGGGCGAGCGTATCGTGCAAAAGAGTCGGGCATTTTCTGCTGACCAATGCTGGCTGAAGTTGATGCAATTTTTTCGATGCATTGCGTCGATTTTCTTACAGTAGGGCTCTGCTGTGGTCGTCTGGCCTGGTGCCAAAAAGTGGGAATGGAGTACACCAGCCGCCGACCACCACACAGTGACGGTTACCTTTTTTGGTGGAGGTTCGCCTTTGGAAAATGCCTAGGGGGTTCGTCGGCGTCCAACCACTGTCCACAACGTTTCTTGTTATCATACGGAATCCACTTTTCATCAAAAGTGATAATTCGATACAAAAACGGGTCAGTTTCGTTGCGCAAAATTGGAGAAGAACAAATCTCGAAACGTGACGATTTTTGGTGCTCACTCAACTGGTGGGGCACCCACTTTTCAATCTTTTTCGCCTTCCCAAGGGGTTTCGAAGCTTCCGCCACAGCAGTTTTACTGGCGACCAGCTCTTCCGCGACCCTACGGACTATTTGGGATGTTTCAACTCCCACCAATCCCTTCAACTCGTCACCAGGATCGCTCTGGTCGGGGGTCACCTTCGAGGCTGGAATCTCCGGCCCGAAAATTACTGAACCACTGGCGCACAGCGCTTTCTCCAACACCATTAGGCCCCACACTTTGTTGTTGTCGAGCTGTCACGGCTACTGATTGTTCCAATTTGAAGTTGAAATAAAATATCGTTCGGAATTGCTCCCTCGACATACTTCAACAAGCCGTTCAAGGACAGAAATACAAAGCAACGTTGAAACATAAGCTATTTAGCCAGATAGAGCGAAAAATTCTGTACATAAGTACCATTAATGTGCGCTGCAGGTTGAATTTTGGCTTAATAATGGACGAATGGAAAATAGTAACACAAAACGCTAAGAACTTTCCGCACAACCTAATACGTAATCTTAGGGTGTGGTGCTGATTCGTGAAGGGAAGAGTGAACTTCGCTGACTCGTTATCACGTTGACTAACGAACGACCAGAGCTAGGCGTACTGAAATGCCTGGAATACCCAAGTTGCCAACAACAAAGGCTCCTTTGTCGAGCCGGCAGAAGAATTCGGTCGACTAAGCGAATTCCGTGACGGTTCGCCAGCAGTTGGGTGGGCTTTTTCTGGCGGTCTCGTCGATCGGATGACGAAGCGGCGACGCCTGAATTCGATCGCTCTCGTAAAAACGGCCATCGCCAAACGTCAACCGATGCGGGACGGTCGACTGTAGCCATTGCACAGTGGTTAGCCATAGCACAGTGGTTAAGGCGAAGCACTGGAGACCGGGCAGAAATGCTGGTTGTGGGGCATCCTCATGAAGTGGTATTGCTTGGGCTACAGAGGATTGCCAAGTTTTGACCAGGTTCGACTGTCTGTGGGTATTGTTATGGTGACAAAAACTCGTTGTAGTGGTTAGAGAGTAGCCAAGTCCAAGACGCTAGTGCTTTATTCGGGTAATGTCTCGACTTTTCGCCTTCGTCGCAGCCTGCAAAAACCAATGATCAATGTGATCCAACCAGTTCCAACTGCCTTTTCAGGCTAAAAGCTAAGATAAAAGGCAATACAATGTCTTATATGTAAGCGGGACGCGTGAGCGCAGTCGGATGAGGCGCCGGCTGTCGCCTGCAATCAATACCAGGTTCCTGGTTCGGATTTCCCGCTCAGACCAACCAAGCTTTCCATTCCATCGGGGTCGGTGAATTGGTACCAGACTTGTCTGGGAAGGATAAAGCGCTGACTTGTTCATCGGCTGGCCACCGCAAGTCATTGTATGGTCAGATACGCATTCAACTCGCCTCCACGACATCCCGTAGAAGTAGAATGCGTGGCGCATCCCAAAGGAGATTGAATAACGCAGTCCTTTATCTTCTATCCTTTATATGTAAGCGATATCGCCAGACTCAAAACTGTGCAGAACAGTTTCACGAGGAAACTTTGCAAACATCTTCATGGATATCACATCACATCACCTCAGCATTCACTGCTCGTGAGCGGCTGGTCTTTTATCGCGTTCTCAGTGAAGTTTGTTTTTATCTATTAGTATCTCTTCTCTATTGCTTCTTTTGTTAGTTTTCACTTTCTGAGTTTCTACTAAACCGTTGTTTTCGCGTTAAATCTTCTTTAACATCCTCGTTTCGACGTTTCTTGTTTTTGCCTAACTTCCTTTCGCTGCGTCCAATCGATTGTCTCCCCGGATCATCATGTCACAGAGAGCAAAGGCGGCGAAGAAAACTTCGGAAACCTCGGGTAAATTTGCTAGTAAGAGCCAAGAGGTTGCACATATCACCACGAGCTCTTCCGTTGTTGAGGATTACTCCAAGTTTTCTATAAATGAAATCATCAACGCCGTGCTCGCAAGAAATAATGATCCCATTATAGAGCAAATGATGTATGCTCTGATATCGAAGTTGCCTCAAGAGATGACAGAGCGTATTCAGCTGGAAAAAAAGGAAAGGAGCATTGTTGTGGAATGGCTTCCAGAGCCAGCTGCTGAACTCACGCCCTCTGCGAAGCAGCATGACCTCGAAGAAAAGGTAAGCGAAATATTTGATGAGCTTCATCTGGAGTGCCGCCCTTTAGAGGTCTACCGCATGGGCAAGTACGAACCCGGCCGTGTCCGCAAGGTGAAGGTAGTGTTGCCTTCGAAGTCACACTGGGCAATTGCTCTTTCCAACTCTTGGAGACTTCGTGACAGCACTACCTTTTCGAAAGTTCGTATACGCCGCAGCATGACTTCAGAGGAGCGGCAACGCGAATTTGAATTGAGGCAGCAATGTAGGGAGCGTAACAAGCAGCTAAACAGTCGTGTCTGGGTTGTATACCGTGGCGAATTGAGGCGAGCCGAAGACCTCCCAAAACGTAGGCTTTCGGGAAACGTCTGAATGGGCACGGTGTGCAACCCAAAGCGATCAAGTGCGTTTTGTTTAACTCCCGCAGTCTTGTGAACAAAATTCATCAGCTATACCTACTTCTGAGTACTGTGAGCCCTGATTTCGTGTTCATTACTGAAACGTGGCTTTCAGATAAGATATCTGACTGCGAACTTCTTGCCAATTTCCCTTACAAAGTCTTCAGAAGTGACCGCTTAGACAGAAAAGGTGGAGGTGTTTGCTGTTTGGCAAAAAACTCGATAAGTTTAGCTGCTGTTAGGTCACCTACCTGCTTCAAATCCGACATCACCTGCCTTGAAGCCTTTGACGCATCATACCTATCCGCATTTAGAGTAGTTCTAGTATATCGACCACCAAATTCAACTATTGATGAAGATGATTCCCTCATCGATGCAATGCTTCAGCTGTCTCTCTCAGAAAACCCGTTAATAGTACTTGGTGACTTTAATATCGATTGGTCTCACTGCGGAAAGCCTAACAGTCAGCAACTAGTAAAATTTAAGGAATTTTTCGAGTGCTGCAATTTAACACAACATGTTACGAAGCCTACTCGTGGTGGTTCAATTCTTGACATAGTTCTGACTTCAGCACCTATTCTGAAAAATATTTCGATTCTTCCGCCTTTTGCTTCATCTGACCACAATGTTGTTGGCTTCGAGGTTTTAATGTCGACAGTTAGCCAACGTGAATTGCCCCTCCCTAATTTCAACAAGGCTAATTATACTGGCTTACAGCAATACTTCAACTGCATAGATTGGTGGAGGGTTTTCCAAGGCTACCAAAATACTGACGATTTATATAAAAGATTCTGTCGCGTTGTCTATACCGGGTTGTCGATTCATGTACCTTTTGATACCATGAGAATTCCAATTCAACATTATCCGAAACAAATTTTTAACCTTATATCGCAGAAGTTGCGTCTCTTCAACTCACTGTCGAACCCACTCTTCCACCCACAGTATAAAAAAGTATGTGAAGAGTTGGACCATCATCTGAAAAGGTTTCTGGCTTATAGGGAAAAGCTGGCATCAAGTACACGTAATAAAAAAACCTTGTTCTCAATAATGCGGTCTAAGCTGAAGGCTCATGCGGATCTTCCTGTTCTAAAAGGTGATGATGGTTCCACTTATATTAGCGATAGTCGAAAAGCTGAAGCACTGGCAGGGTTTTTCGCGTCAGTTTTTACTGAGGTGGACAGCCCTGTTAGCGCTCTGCCTGACGACATATCCGATCAAGACCGTGCAACTGTTTGGCCAGAAAACGAGGCCGTTGATTTTGTGGTACAGGCTAGGGATGTATTAAAAATAATGAAGCGATTAAAAGCTTCTACATCAGTACCTTTTGACGGAATTCCACAAATAGTTTACAAAAAATGTGCTCAGACTCTCTCTAAGCCTCTGGCCATAATTTTCAACATTTCCTTAATCTACAGTGAAGTTCCCGAAATTTGGAAAGAATCAATAATTACAGCCATTCCAAAAACTCCTAGACCTGAATTGCTGTCTTCATTTCGGCCCATAAGTATAACTCCTACCCCGATAAAAGTCATGGAAAGCATTGTCAGAGATAAATTGTTGACTTGTCTATCTAGAGGTAGTTCGATTCCGTGCGAACAACACGGCTTCATGGCAGGTGCTTCCACCGCAACTCAGCTTTCTGACTGCTTATTTGATTGGAACCTTGCACTTAACAATGGAAATTCCGTTGACGTGATTCACTTCGATTTGTCTAAAGCTTTTGATAAGGTCAATCACCAAAAACTTTTAAGCAAGCTATGTAAAAATGGAATCCATTTGTCTCTTCTAAAGTGGATACGTTCTTACTTGTGTGGAAGGCATATGCGCGTCAAAGTCGGTAACTGTTTTTCGAAATGCTATGACTGCAAAAGTGGAGTACCACAGGGGGGTGTACTATCGCCGACCCTGTTCCTTGCATACACTTCCGATCTTCCCTCGAAACTAGTTACAAACCCCCATGTTAAAGTGAAGATGTATGCTGACGATATTAAGATCTATGGAGCCTACAACCATGATAACAAAACAATTGTTTACCAAGCGCTAACTCAGTCCATCGGCAATATGTTGGAGTGGGCCGACGCTTGGCAAATTCCCGTCAATGTCTCTAAAACAAAAGTTTTTCACATTGGTAATACCCCTGCCATGAATTATAAAATTAACGGTTGCGAGTTGCTTTCTGTATCTGAAGTTCGTGATCTTGGCATTTTCACAGATAGTGAATTGAAGTTTGAGAAGCACATTAATAATATAGTGCGGAAAGCTTTTTCTACTATGCATTTGATTTGTAGAAACATAAAGTGCAATGACAGTTCCATACTGATCAGTTTATACAAAACTTATGTAATTCCTATATTGGAGTACTGCTCGCAGGTATGGAGTCCCTTTTCAAAAAAACTCCAGACCAAAATTGAGAGGGTTCAGAAGTCTTTCACCAAAATTCTATTCTGCAGATGTATACCAAGTTGTTGTGGCATGAGGACAATCCCAAATTATCAGGAAAGACTTAAGCTTTTTAACCTTAAAAGTCTTCTCTACAGACGTACATTTAGCGATTTAGTTTTTTGCTTCAAGGTACTTAAAGGAGAGTCTCGACTGAAACCCTCCAAATACTGGGTCTTTTTACCTACATGGGGTCATCGTAATAGGTTCCGCTTTCAATACCCAAATATAAAGCGGAAAAACCGCGAAAAGGTTTTTAATTCTCTTTTCTACCGAGGTGCTCGTTGGTTACAAATGCTGCCTCCAGGCCTTTTAGAGTCACCAAATGTTTTCGTTTTCCGAAAGAGGTTGAAGAAATTAGACCTACTCTCAACACTGCACCTCGTTGACATCACCTAGAGGCAGCATCCTAGTTCTTTCGTCCTCTTTTAATTCTACTTTTCATATAATTCAATACTCTGTTAAAGTGTAATTGTGTTCCTATGCTCTCGTTTTCTAATTTTTGCTTCTATTTGTTTCTAATCCTCTGGTTTGTTTTTCTTTTTTTTGTTCATAGCCATCGAGTTTGTAGTTTTCCTTCTTGTTCTTGCGCTGTAGCTCTTACCTTTCTTTTCTTCGAAGTTATGTTTCGTATCCTATCTAGCACTAAAAACCTTCGATTCTCTCCTCTCCCAACAGCAGACGTTATGCGGGCGTTGATGGAGCGATGGAGTTGACGGACCTACTAAGCTGGTATCCGGAGCCGTTTTCGACAACGACTTGCAGTGTTTGGCGGGCCACTGCTCTTCTCCATCTACAGCTCCACTAATCAGCCCTCAGTCCTTAGTTCTGCCTTATATCAAGATATTTCAGCCCTTGTTTTTTTTTTCATCAAATTTCCCCCTCCTGCATATATTACAGTACGTCCTGGTGTAGCACTTTGACTTGCTGAGGTTTCTTTGTTTGTTTTTTTTTTACCGCGTTATATTACTCACCATGCTGTGTCCTTCAGTATTTACTTTAGAATTGTGCGCACATTTATGTGCAAATAAATAAATAAATAAATAAATATGACTACACCACGGGGGACGAGCGTTCTAATCCTCTTCCCCGTCCCCCAACCCCCTGGGCTTGCTCGAGAGTCCAGTGGCTGCCTTACGAGACAGTGGAGACGCGGACATTTGCCACGCCTCTGTTGAAAGGGCGGGGGGAAGAACGCCACTCCGCCCTACACCATCATTCCCTCAGCAGTCTTTCAAAATCAAAAATTCAACCTGAAAACACTTACATCGTGGAAGGAACGATCTATTAGGTTGTCGAATTGCAAACGTCGTCTTTGCCCAGAAAGAAATTTCGCTACAAGAAAAGGATGACCATACATTAATACAAAAGGTAATCTCCATTATTATCAACGACATGTCGCCAACGTCCTCGCAAAGAATGGGTGCATTTCTTGAAGAATTCCGGCGGTGGCTGCGACTCGAAGAAGTTGGCCAGCCAAGTTTCGACTTCGTCACGGTTCTTGAGTTTTTCTCCGCCAAGGTGTGCGACCCGAAAGATGGTGGTCTGATGGCACAAGGTCTGGGCTATAAGGCTGCTGAGCCACAAGTTCAGAGCCCAACTCCTCAATCTTTCGCGGCCGAATATTTGCGGCGAGCGGTCGGGCGTTGTCATGGAGGAACTTCACAGTTGCTGTGTTCACTCCTTGTCGACGCAGTGCTTGGTCCACGCGACTCAGTTGTTCTTTGCACAGGTCTGACGCTGCTGTTTATCGTGGATCTAGTACATCAAAGAGTACCAGGCCTCTACTGGTCCACCAAGCACGGAGCATGACTTTTTTCCGTGAATGTCGGGCTTCGTCGTTGTCTTCGGAACCTCACCGGGCTCAACCGCTGCCGCTTTCGTGCCGTATGAGTCGTAGTGGGTCCGTTTCTCATCCGACGTAACGGTGGAGTCATAGAAACCGCGTTCGTAGTTTTGTGGATGAGAATTCCAGCGATGGCGACTCGAGCTGCCTGGCTTATGTCGCTGAGCTGATGCGGTACCCACTTTCCACACCGATTTGACTTTTGGACTGCATGCAAACGATCGGCGATGGTAGGATGGTGAAGAGCTAACTCCTGTGCGAGCTTACGTGTAGTTCGTGCTGGATCCGACTCGACAGCTTCCTCTAATTCCTAGCGATCCACAACTTCAGGACGCCGCTGATGTTCTTCGTCTTCAATTCTCTCATCACTTCTTCGTCTTCAATTCTCTCATCACCGTCTTGGAAACGTTGACACCACTAATGACATTGGTGTTATGATGGAACTTCGTTACCGAATACTTCAGACAAGATGGGATGGGATTCTGCAGCAGTTCTTCCTCGCTTGAAGTCGTACAGCAAGCAAACCCGCACTCGGTACTTTTGCTCGACCAATCTAAAAGATGAAAAGATTAATCTAAAAGGAAAAGAAGGTTAATCTAAAAGAATTCTTTTAAAGGATCAACGAATCGTAGCGGGACTTGGATGAAAGAAGCATTCAGAAACGCTTGTTAATCATATAAAGTTTCATGATCCAAGAAATAACAGTAGCAGAGAAATGTCAAATCGAAAGCAGGCGACATTTATTATACGACAACCTATAATATGTCGAAAATGAACCTTCATAATGTGTTCGAAAGGAGCTGATGGCAGGCAACTTCTTTCGCAAGGTGCAGTGGGTATTCTGACGGCCAGACGAGCCGCCTTCCCGACTTGAAGACGTTGAGATCAAAGTCTAGAGAAGTGAAAGAAGGGAAAAGCTCATTGATGATAGCCGGGCACTCACCTTTTCTAATCATTTTCGGATTGTTCCCAGTGAATCGCATCCTGAATATAGCTCATCGAATTAACATTTTTAACAATAACATGGCGCTTTTCACTTTAGCAGTCAGATCATCTGACGTTAATCACAAATACCAGTTTTTAAGGCACGCAATTTGAAGCACTCAAGAACTGAACACTTCGGCGTTTCGCGTGCCGAAGCCTTAAGGCCCCCGCAGACTTCTGCGGCGAGCGGCTTGAATCGTCATCAGTGGGAGCGGTGACGGCGAGGTACTGTACTGTTTCTAGTCGGGACCGACTGGTGCTTAACAATAACGCGCCCCGATGACGATCGCGCGCCCGCATCGACCGTCTCCGCTCTGGATCCCGCCGCGAAAGGGCAGAGCGCAGAGCGCAGACAGACAGACGCTGGAGCGGCGCCGCCGGGTGGAATGATTCAGGTCATTTCCGCCAGCGACGCCGCCGCTGCCGCTGGGCGGCGCCGCTGGCGGCGAGCTCTGCGTCTCTGCCCTATGGTTAAGCATAGGGTAGCGGCGACGCCGCAAAAGTCTGCGGGGGCCTTTAGATGCTTGCGTCAGTATCCTAGTCAAGACTGCAAAGTATTTTCCGGAACGCCCTCCATCATGTGCGTTCCAAGTGGGGTCGCCATATCTGATCTCATCTACTCGTCTAGATGTTCTATAACCATTAGACACAGGAGTCGTCCTCTTTCCCTGTGTACTTAGCCCTACAGATCACATGTGATTAGCTAAATTACGCAGGAGGTCATGCAGTCTCGTTATCGCCCGGACGGACGAGCTGAATACTTTGGTGTGACACATAGGTGGTCGTGCGCATCCGTGTATTCTGACGTAGTAAATCCTAGTCAGATTTGATCTGAATGGTAGAGGAAACCATCCCTGCAGTTCTAAAGTTGTTCCTAGCGACAGCCAGCTTTGTCTCAATGACACGATCCGACTGAAAGTTTAGTAGGACATCCTTACTGCCAGGTTTACGGCACCATCTGGGGCCGGATTCATGAACGAATTACATCAATTTAACAGGGAAAATACAGCCAAAATCCCTGATAGCGCGGTTTATCGACCTATATGGTGAGAGATAAGCCGCGCTATCAGGAGATTCGGCTGTAACTTCTCTGTCAAATTGCTGTAAGTCGTTGATGCATCTCGTCCCTAGTTTCGTAGAGCCTTCCTTTATGAAGGATAGTAGGCTCAGGCGGCTTGCATTGGGAGTGATCTGGGCCTCGCAAAGGCGCAGAAACTCTGCGGACTTTAAGAGTCGTGGCGGAAGTACAGCGACATATGTAGCTCCAGGATGCGTCTCTTCATCGTTGCTACCTTTTTTCATTGCGTATTTCGGTTCTGTGGCACTTTTGTGGCTGGATAGGTCTTGTATGCTGCTGATTCTCCATCAAATCGCGAGAGAACGTTCAGAATATGATGAATTTAGTGTCGTGATGAGCGGTGATGGAGGTGAAACGACGATGGTGGAACCAGGGGTCGGATTCATGAACGACTTACAGCAATTTAACAGAGAAAATACAGCCGAAATCCTTGATAGCGCGGCTTATCGAGCGATAAGGTGAAACATTTCACCGCGCTATCAGGGAGTTCGACTGTATTTTCTCTGTTAGATTGCTCCAAGTCATTAATGAATCCGGCCCAGCAGTATTCCTAGAGAAACTTTTTAAAGGCTTCCGCTCGTTAACCTGCTCTCCTCCGCCCGTCAGCTCAAAAAAAAACTATCAGACTGTCAGATAACGATATGGAGCGTTCGTGGGTTGAAGTGCTGACGTGAGGCTCAGTCATGTGGTGGCTATTTGAGCTGATAAGCAGCTCCGTGCATGTAGTGTAGCTTCGTGTTCGGAAGTACTTATCGCTACGAACGATAGTTTCTGACTGATAAACTGCGAGACGTTCCGAAGGAACATGTTCGCGACCGTACGGAAAAATGGATTGCGCCATGCACTCGGAAAGCTTGTCGCGATTTTTGTTTGATTGATAGTGTAAGTGCTGTTTACATGAAGGACCATCATGTAGGTGTTGGGTAGGTCTTGGACAAGAGCATGGCGCAATCTCTTCTCTTGGCGCTAAAAAAAACGAAGTGCGTTCCCTACAATTGTTTTTGTTACATAGTTTACAGGTGTGCAACTCCATGCAAACAAAAATTTTGCCGTCAATCGAATAAAAATTGTGACGTCCTGGACAAGGGCATGGCGCAATCTCTTCTTTTGGCGCCAAAAAAGGGCCGCCTCCCTGCCCTTTAAAACAAGCTCTAAAACATTATTTGTACTCAAAAATAAGAATTTTATAAAATTTCAAACAATGCGATCACTTATTGGATAGGTGAATTAAAGGTTCAAAGTAGATAGAACATTTATTGAGGAAAATTTGTTACAAAACAAGTTCAGCACAAAAGATCAAAGCGAAAATTAGCTTTCTTAAGATCAGCAGAAGCAGACCAAGAATTTATTCAGCCAAAAGTACTTTAGCCAAAAAAATACAACTATTACTGCAATTTAAAAATCGTACAAAAATTTTTCTTGAACAAAAATTATTCTAACTCTCTTTGTAGAGTTTCTAGTCTAAAGTAGAAGAGGTTCGCTCGAATTTGGGAGAATTCGCCTCGGATTCATCAACGAAGGAGTCCGTACCACAGATTTACCTAGAGGTTCGGTTATAAATCGACGCCGAGCGACGCGACGCCACGCCACATTGATCCAGCGGCGCGATCGATCAATTAGGCCACTATACATGCCATCGCGTCGCTCGGCGTCGAAAGTATAAATGGAGCCTAATCGGCTGTAAAACGATTCTGACGAATGCACCCCTGAATGGTCACCGTATACCGGTTAGCGATAGAGCGCGGAAACTGTGATAGAAAGCTGTCTGCGCACTCCTAGCTTAGAGATTGCACGTCGGCGTCCACGTTGACATATTCGATCGATCTCTGATGCGTTGGCGATGGCCGTCCCGACAGGCGGATCACGGTGCAGTGGATAGCGGGGCACTTAATGTGAGGGAGGTAGAGGGTTCCGTACCCCAGTGTTGTGGCATACTTGCAGTTCAGCTGACTACTGGGGATTTGAGGAGCTTCGACGTCCACGCAACTCCGAGGCATTTTTTGCGCATTTTTCCAGCCATATGCGTTTCGCCGGCAGCGCCCTGTTGCGGACCCCTCTGAGAGACGAAAGCAGTTTGCACACGAGCAACTTGGATGGTGCCCACCATGGAGTCCTGCTCCAAGAGTGCAGAGCCCAGATCCGCATCCCCTGAGCGACGAGAGGTTCGCGTGTGTAATGCTAGGAATGAAGGATTTCGCGCTCCATCGCCAACACGCGCCTAAATGATACGGTAACCATTCGGGGGTGTGTTCGTAAGGGATCGTGCTAGTCAAGTCGGCTCCTTGTCAGGAACTTACCCACCCTTGTGATTCACGAAGGACGCGGAAGAAGGATGTCGCGGATGCGTCCGACTACACTTGGCAGTGCGCCCAACTCCTGCCACTCCGTCAGACAGTAGCGTGACCGGTACTTCTGCGCGTCGTTTACCCGACGCTCTGGCCGGATAACTGTTACTACGGTTTTCACCGTAAATCTGCCACGCCGCGCGTTAACGAATCGCGGTACGTGGACTCCTCGTTAAACGTACACAAGCAAAAAACTGAGGGGAAGTTGTCCTAGTACCAGAGCTCGGTTGGTCCCTAAACGAATGACGTGTTAGAGACCTCTAACGCGCTCTAACACGTCATTCGTTTGGGGACCAACCGAGGACAGGACAAAGTCAATTGAAGATATCGCTAGATTGTTCAGTTCCTAGCGTTCAAAGTTGGCGCTATCCGTAAGCCAGAGAATACATAGCTATCGCAGTACTGAGTGGTTAGTGATCCGGTTCGATAGTGTTGTCAGGTTGATAATTACGGAGATTGGACATAAGTGATTATAGGAACACAACACCCTAACCTAACCTACGAGAGGTAGCATTATACAATCTCCTTGTCTGAAGGGACAAACAGCATGCTTAAATTTGTTTTTCTAGCGATTATCGTTCCTCAAAGTTGATTATAGGCGGTCTGTGCACTCTTAAGAATATTGATACGATTTGCGTCCAAGTCAGTTTTATCTGTTTTCGCATATCTGTCGCCCATCTCGTTCTTTCAGGTGCAACAACCACCAGCTTTGAGGAGGTGAAGATCGATTGGGAGTTTGTTGAACGGTTGATGCCCCATGAAGTGATACTCGAAGAGCGCAGAAGCCAGCTCCGAACCCCCCCCCCCTGGGCGATGTGAGCAGTTTCCACACGAGCAGCTTGGCTGCACCACACCCTGGAGTCCCTTCCCTTGCCTGCTTCTGCGCTCTCCGAACCCCTCCCACCCTTGAGCGACAAGAGGTTCGCTCGTGTAATGCTTGCATTGAAGGATTTCGCGCCCCATCGCCAACGCCGTGTTGGCCTGTTTGAATTTTTACCTTTCGCGCCCGAACAACTCGTCCGAAAACTCGTCCGCAGTTTTTTGCTTGTGTGCGTTTAACGGCGAGTGGTACGTGGCGGTCTCGCGGCAACCGGCCGGTAAATCGTTGATGAATCCGGTCACTAGATGTCGCGGGAAGGAAGAAGGGGGGGGGGGGGAGAAACAAAGTTGAAATTGATGCCGAAAAAGTGTGTTAAAAATGTCCAATTTGATTTGAAATGGTATATTGAGTTGCTTAATCGTCTTCTAACACAATCCCTAGCCTTTGCCCTCTTTCCTCGAGCTTACCTTCAACCCTGATCGCCTCAGATTGACTCGATGGGTCCCACAACGATCGTTCTCAACTGTAGCCTGCAAACGACGCCCGAGTGGATGCAGTGGCACAGCGAACGGCGATCGATCAGCAGGCCGAGGGGCGCGTGACGCCGCCGCGGCCGGGTGTGAGGTCGCCGCACGCCGGCCGCCCGCCTGCCTCTGCCCGCGCCGGCCGGTGGACCCACTGTTTGCCCCCGTGTCGTCCGCCATGTGGCTGCTCGTCTACTGCAACGAGTCCAAGACGTGCTCGGTGATCAACAGCGCCGACCTGCCCGACGAGCAGCTCCAGGTCGGCAGCACGGTGAACATGATCCGCAGCGCCGAGGTGCTGTTCATGAGCCCGAACAAGGCGATCTGCGAGCGCCAGTGCGGGGTGCTGAAGAAGACGCCGTCGCTCTACAAGGGCATCATCAGCCGACCGCACCTGCTTCAGTCCGAGTCGGCCAAGCAGGACGCGGTCGAGTCGAAGCTGGACCGCATCATCGCCTACCTGACCGGCTTCGAGCTGCGGCTGCAGAAGATCGCCGACCGTCAGATGAAGATGGAGCGCGATCTGGCGTCGTTGACCGGCGCCGCTCCGGTGTTCGAACGGTACACTCCTTCTGAATCATCGTCTCCTGATCAGCCGCAAAAGCTGGACGTCAGGGATCGCAGTGTGGCGACGCCGAGGCCGCGAAAAGGTGGGTCACTCCCTTATATTTTCCTTTCTTCCTCGTATTTCAGGTTCTTTTAGCGTTGTTTATTGATCAAGGTTCTTGTTTCGGTTTCAATCAAGTGGATCATCTCGGATTGGGTGAATTTGGGCCATACTAGGTGGGGAAAATAAAACACTGGTTGATCCAAGAACGCTAAAATGCGATTAGGGCGGCGTATTCGCATCGGGCGCGCAGTTATCAAGTGTTCTCAACAAGACGTTCCTACTAGGGTACCACGTTTTCAAACCGTTACCGTAAGAACAGTCGTTGCGGGACCGCCACGTCTTCGGATCATTGCAGGGGCCGTATGCTCGTGCTCCCCCGTTGGGGGAGAATCAATCAATATCAGCATATCTCATCACAACCCGATCCCCGGGGGAGACTCGGGGTAGACTCGGGGTAGACGAGCATACGGCCCCTGGCCTACATATGAACTCCGCGGTTAATCAGTAGTGGAACTACGGAAAATAGAAGCTTCATACAGTCTAAGGCGGTTTCGGTAGAGCATTTGGGGAAGCAATGCAATTTGACGTGGTAATAGATGAGTAGTTGCTTCAGCGTAGCCAAGATTGGTAAATGTCCTGTTCATATCAAGGCTAGCCTTGATTTCGAATTCTTACGGCGGCGTTTACGTGGTCTCCTACCCTCATGGATACCTGATATCCGGGTTTCTGCAGAACGAAATGCAACTTGGGGGGGGGGGAGCGGGGTGGTTTCTCAAATACAGGATTATAAACGGCGGATATCAGGACCGGTTCACCGTAACCTTAGGCGTCGGGTGAGACGTCCATTGTGCAATCGCAGAACAAGGCAAGTGAAGGCACTCCAGGGTGTGTGCCATAATACTGCTCGCATGGAAACTGCTTTCGTCGCTCAGGGGGAATCCGCGGCTGGGTTCTGCGCTCTTCGAGCGGCGAAGCGCATACGGCTGAAACGTTGCGCAAAAAACGCGCAACGTCGTGTAGAGGTCGAACCCCCCAGATCTCAGATACTCAGCTGAAGTACAAGAACGCCGCGACGAACGGGAACCGAACCCCCGACATCCCTCGCATGAGGCGAACCCTCTACCTACTGCACCACGACCCACTTGCCCAGGGCGCCATCGCGGGCGCACAAGGCATCGATCGGACGTCGCAGCGTGGACGCCGACGCGCGATCTCTGAGCTAGGAGGGCGCAGACAGCAAAGTTTCGGCGCGACCCGCACTGCGGTTACGGTGAGCCGGTCCTGATAACCGCCGTTTATAATCCTGTCTTTCTCAAATGACACCGACTTCCCCAAGCTCTGAAGAACACAACACCGAAACACAAGCCGCAATAAAGACTTACACCAATCTTGGCTACGCTGACGCAACTACTTATCTACTGCAACGTCAAATCGCCTTTCTTCCCAAAATTGTCAACAGAAAACCACCTCAAACAGTATGAAGCTTCTTTTTCCGTTCCGCAGCTCCGCTATTGAGAAACCGTGGAATTGGCATGATGCCAGCACTGATCCGAAGACAGGTGGTCTCGCAACGACTGTTCTTACGGTGACGGCTTGAAAACGTGGTGCGCTAGTGAGAACGTATTGTATCAGTATCGCACTATCGACTTCATGGAAGAAACCCAGCAGTGGTATGACCGGACACTAGCTCGATTGCCTGTTGTATGCTAAATAAAAGAGCCGGATAAAGAAGTCAATCAGTGTGGGATGCGCCACGCATTTTGCTTTTACGCGGTAATATGGAGGTAATTTCCAAAACCCGAAAGTAACTAATACCCAGTGACGTATTCATTAAATGCAAGGAAAGTTCAGGATCGCCCTGTTATTTGAAAAGTATTTCGAAACACCATGAGGTTACCAGATATTTGTGGCGAACAGGGATGTATTAAAGGGAGGCGCTGGATGAAATACTTTGGTGCATAGTGGCGTCGCATAGGAAAGTTTCTAATCATTATCGGCCTGGAAATATTACAAAAACACCGTATAAAAAATTGATGCGTCGTTATTCCTTCGAAAAGTTGAAGAACCTTTTCGTAGTTTATTTTTATATTTTTATATTATTACATTTTTATTTTTGTATTATCAAATTTTTTCTTACATAGATATTATCTGGGACTTACAAGGAAAGGGTCTGAGGCGTATGTCTGAACGGGGGAGTGAGTCATATAGGGAGAATCCTCACCCCTCAATTTTTATAAAAATGTGTTTTTTTTTTGTTGCCAAGTCGTTAAACTCGAGGAGTAGGGGTCCTTGAAGTCACAATGGAATATGGCGCATCACGAGTTTGGCGGTCTTGTACGCAGGCGATGCCTCTGCCGGCAAACGGATAGGAGCGCAGTGGATAGCGATGTTGCTCAATGCGAGGGGGATCAAGGGTTCGATTCTTCTGCGTCGCTGCATTTTTGCATTTCAACTGACTGGTTGAGATTTGGGGATTCTGATGTCTATACCATGTTCAGACGATTTCTGCACATTTTCTAGCTGTACACTGTGGTATTCAACATGATGACGTGTAAATGTTCAACGTCAGTGATACACGGTACAAAGTGGCAGCGTATAAAGGCTACAATTTCCTCACAGTTTGTTCCCATACATGGACCAATGACCTCGGGAAAAACTATTCTGCTCTTATTTTCAAAAAGACCAGGATGTGACGTCGGAGGTGGTTAAAATGAGAAACGAGGTCTGTGGATCCCGCAAATTAACCTGAACGGCATCGATACTTTCGCTCATGTCTGCCTGTCACCTGTAAATCAGAGGTCTGCTGACGGTTTGCTGAAACCACCTAACGCCAATAATGTCCGCCGATGCTCGAGTGGTGATCCACCTGCTCACGCTGAAGTGTGGCCCAAGGCGCAAGAAAGCTACTCTCCACAGCGTACAGCTAGAAAATGCACAGAAAACATCTGAAAATTGTATAGGCCCCCTCTGTAAATTGTCAGAATCCCCCAAATCTCAACCAGTCAGTCGAAATGCAAAAATGCAGCAGTGCACAGGAACCAAACCCTCGACCTTCCCCCCACGAAGCAACCCCACTTCCACTGCGCTCCGACCCGCTTGCCTGCAGAGGCATCGCAGGCGTACAAGACCCCAAACTCGTGATGCGCCGTATTCCATTGTGAATTCAAGGACCCCCTACTCCTTGGGTTTAATGACTTGGCAAAAAAAACAACAACATATTTTTATAAAAATTGAGGGGCGAGGATTCTCCCTATATAACTCGCTCCGCCGTTCAGACATACGCTTCAGGCCCTTCCCTTGTTAGGTAAGGAGGGATTTATAGCTGGATGGCGCGACATTACACAACCCACAAATATTGATCGCTTGCGCCACTTAATCGATATTGGTAACATTTGTAACGCCGCGCCGCAGGCGACTGAAAAATAAACTCCGAATTACTGATCACACGAATCTGTGGTCCGTTTGAGTTAGTAGGGTATGTAGACTACGGTATTTACCATACATGCCGATAGTTAGGAAAAAATCGTAACCCCCCCCCCTCCCCCAAAAAACTTCGCGGAGAAGAACCATCCTTCGCTAGTCGGCTTTGATTCAGATTCAGTGCCGGCCCTTGCAACTAAGAAGAAAGCTCTTCATGCCTGAAAGCTGACTAATCAATGTTTTCAGTGCTCACCTATCCATACTGCCTGTCAAAAGAGATGGTGGACGACTTATATCGATCGAAGCGCTCCGCGACGGCTTTCGTTAGGGCAGTTGAAAGGGAACTCTTCAAAGAGGACGCTGATCGAGATGTGAATCTCGACAAGCGTCGCGACCAAGGCAAGGTGGGTCGTGCTGGTCACATTTGTAGGCGAAGTTCGCACAAGTACTAGGATAAAGTTAGGTTTTTGTGCGATAGAACACGATGAGATCGTCGATGGAGTAAGTTTATTGAGTGTGAGTGTGGAGTTTTGAACACTTTGAACTATAAATCTTTACGATACGAAAGAAAGCTCTGATGTGAGACAAGTTACTGAACAGAATGTTGAACAATTGCCGCAGAACCATTCATGGAAGAAGCTTGGAGGCTGCTTTCGGGTGTGCAGGATATAAAGGGTATAATGTATTCTGTTTGTCTTTAAAACAAAATACATCATACCCTCTCTATCCAGCACACCCGAACCCAGCCTCTAAGCTCATTCCGTGAATGGTTCTGCAGCAATTGTTCAGTTTTCTACACGAAGTTGTCGTATTCAACACTAAACGGAATAATTGACAGATTTTGCACCATCCACACATACCCCCCCCCCAATTAGGAATTCGTTTAGCTGACGAATACCATAAATATGTGAAAGGCAACGCAACCAGATAATCTGCGACACCTAATTACTAGAGTTTTTTCGCAGAAATCTCGCTGTCAGGCCTGTGCTGCGCTTATAGGGCGCTATGTGACAACGGAGGGGTTAGCAAAATTCAACAAAATATATATGCCTAGGTAGACATTTATGTAAGCAATACAAAACCACTTACCATTTAACCGGAATGGTCCTCCATGTTGCTTGGGGGGGGTCCTCCGAGTGACCTAAGTAACCTAAGCCTGAGGGTTAGAAATTACCTTAAAAATCATGCCCAAATCTGTGATTTCGTTGATGCGGAGGAGAGCACAGAACAGATATTCCTCTCCTTAAATTTGCTTCCAGATTTTAGGCAAGGGAAGGGACTCCGGGGTGTAGGCAATTTAAACACGGGCGCGTAACTCGGCCACACCCCGGAGTCCCTTCCCTTGCCGAAATCTGGATCCCCCCTCACTCCCATCCCTCTCGGCGCGCCTCCCCCTCCTCCCTCCCTCCCACATCATACACAAGTAAAAAAAAGCGCTATGGTAGTTGGGGGGGTCACCTTGCAAAAAGGGTCACAGACAAAAAAAAAAGAAACGGTAACACACTGATAGTAAAGGAAACAACCAAACAATGCTATAGCTCTGTTCTGTGCTCTCCTCCGCTGACGCGGAGGAGAGCACAGATTTAGGCAGGGGAAGGGACTCCAGGGTGTGGCCCGAGTGGCGCACCCGTGCTAGAATTGCCTACATCCTGGAGTTCCCTCCCTTGCCAAATTCGGAACCACGTAAAACACGGATCTGTAATCGAAAAGCGGAGATAAGACTGCATTCACATTCGCTATATGCAGCTGCCCGCCGCGGCAGGCCATGGTGACCCCCCCCCCCAACCACCATAGCGCCAAAAAAAGCTCTAAAAGAACTCTAAACAATAAAACCGCTTGGGATGGTTTTTCGTCGCGCCGTCTCGCGCACTCCACGCCTCCGTTCTCTCTCCTCGTGCAATATCATCCTCGCTCCAGGGCCCACGTCCGATAGTAGGAGCACGCCCTTTAAATTGCCCGCCGAAGTTCACGGCCGCGGTGTTTTTATGGTTTTTTTGTTAAGAGTTTTTTTTTCTTGTGTATGGTGTGGGAACGAGGGAGGAGGGGTAGGCGTGCCGAGGGAGGTTGGAGCGAGGGGGGGGGGGGTGGATTCGGGAGGAAGGGGAGGCGCGCCGAGGGGGATTCAGATTTGGGCAAGGGAAGGGACTCCGGGGTGTAGGCTATGTAAACACGGGTGCGTAACTCGGCCACACCCCGGAGTCCCTTCCCTTGCCCAAATCTGTGCTCTCCTCCGCGTCAGCGGAGGAGAGCACAGAACAGATACTCGGACGACCCCCCCCCCAAGCAACATAGAGGACCATACCGGTTAAATGGTAAGTGGTTTTGTATTGCTTACATAAATGTCTACCTAGGCATATATATTTTTTTGAATTTTGCTAACCCCTCCGTTGTCACATAGCGCCGCTTATAGTTCACATGATACTGAATAGACACTTGGCCTGGGCGTGTACAACCGTCGGGTGTCAGGAAGCATCGGCCAATCACACCCATCCCAGTCGACCGAGGCATGTGATTGGCTGGTGTGCCTTCTTTACAGCCCCTCCTTGTATGTACTCACAAGAAAAGGTTCCCAACTCATGGTGAGCTTTTGCGATGCTATTTTGACAGGTTGTAGGGCGGTGTGGGCGGAGTTTAGAATTACAGTTAGTTTTTGCTGAACGCTTTTTTGAAGACCTGAAAAGGAGGTGTGAAAACGTGTGCGCAACTATAATCAACCCCTATGACACACCACGAGACGTGTCTCAGTGGCGCAGTTGGTAGGAGTGCCGTCTCATAGGAGCACATCGTCGGGTTCTTGAGTTCGAGTCTACGTGCGGCCAATATTTTTGCACGTATTAGTTTGTTGTTATTACGCTTTGTCACGACCTCTGGAGTAATTTTAAACCATCAATGCTTGCAACGAACCAAGGCTGCCTATTTGCGCCTTCATATGTGCTAGTTTTTCAACAATGCACTGCAATATGCAGTTACAGTACCATTGATGGTATGACATAGTGGTGATACAGATACGCAAAAAAAACCACGGAAAATTAGCACATATGAAGGCGAAAATAGACAGCCTCGGTTTGTTGATGGTCTAAAATTGACTCCTTTGATCACGAGAATGCGTAATGACAACAAACTAATGTGTGCAAAAATATTGGCAGTACGCGGGCTCGGACTCAAAAGCCCGCCGATGTGCTTCTATGAGGCGGCACTCCTACCGACTTCGCCACCGAGGCAAATCTCGTGGGGTGCCGTAGAGGTTGATGAGTGTTGCGTGCACACCTTCACACCTCTTTTTCAGGTTTTTAAAAAGGCGTTCAGCAAAAACTGACCGTAATTCTGGACTCCGCTCACAGACCCCTACTTCCTGTCAAAATAGCATCGCAAAAGCTCACCGTGGTTGGGAACCTTTTCTTGTGAGTCACGTCTCTACGATAATATAGGTAAGTTGATCACGGCTCCTATGTCGACGCAGGAAGTGGTGTATTGATTTGTGCGCGCGTAAAATTGACTTCGCAAGGGATCGATCAATACGTATCTATTACACGTGCATACAAGGATCAGTTCCAAAGTAAAGACAGTCTCTTCGATGCTTCTATGATCTCCTGATGTTCTTCAGGTCCGATGGCTGCGTGAGCTCGTCCGCGAGTGGTATCCGTCGCCGACGTTCAGCGCGGAGAGCACGATGTGGTTGGCGTGCCAAATCGCCATCAACGACTATCACCGAAAGAAACGGAAAACGGTGAACGAGCGCAGGGAAGTTTTGGCCGGCTTGCGAGTCAGGGCGGACGATCCTCCGATGGAGCCTTGCCGCTCAAATACTCCCGAATGGGAGGAGCCGCCCATGAAACTCCTTCGTGGCGATCAGTCTCCGCCCAAAATTCAGGAACTGTCTAGCCAGTTTGACGACGTGAAAGAGCTAAATGCGGCCGATCTGCTCTAGTGTTCAACACAAGGGTGGTGTTTTCCTAGTTGGGAGGGGGTAGGATACCGTAGGCGCCGCGTGAGTGGTGCTGTGATATCTGCCGTTCTCGTTAGTTTTCGCTGTCTCCCATTCCAATTAGGAGACTCGCCGAGGACTGTTTAGATCATTTTCACGTTGAATTGGAGACTTCGAGTCAAATTGGACACTTTTCACGTCTTCTAAGCCTAAGCTTAGGAGTTATGAAATCAAAGCGAACTCGTCCAAATGGAAACGAGCTTCTTCTACATTAAACTAATTACTCTCCAGAAGGGTTAGAATAAATTTTCTTTAAATTTTTTTAGTACGATTTCTTTGAAGTTCTAATTCACCTACTCAATAAGTGAACACATTGTTTGAAATTTTATAAAATTCTCATTTTCTGAGCAATAATAATGGCCTGGAGGTTTTTAAGAGCAAAAAGACGGCCGATTGAACAAATGAACGAAATAACCTATGTAAAAGATAAACTACAGACTCTTCAAGATGATTTAGAAATAATTTTTTGTTCAGAGGAAACGTCTTATAATTTACTATGGAATTTCGGTTCAGATGGACGAATGAGTGTAGTAATTTTATAAAATTTTCATTTTTTTGAGAACAAAATAAATAAATTTTGTTTTAAAGTGTAACAAGGCAAGACTTATATAGCGCATTAGAAGAACACACCACGCCACGCAGTCGAAATGCTCGTCGCGATTTCTATTTGATTGATAGTGAAAGTGAAAGTTTCCATTTTTTGAGAAAACATAAAAAATGAAATTTTGAGATCTATCCTAGTTGGGGGGGGGGGGCACATATCTAAAGAGTATGCAACAAATCGACTTGAGACTTACCTTACGGCTCCTGGAGAACACTATAGGACCTAAATTAAAAAAAAAATCCCAACAAAAAAAGAAAAATTTGCATTTGTTGTCGCCGTGGTTGTAGGCACCCAAGGTTGTATGCCCTCCTCACCATGTTAGAACCTGATTATAACATGTCAGGCGGCGGTCAGCACGTGGCATGCGGCTTTATGCGCCCTCCTCACCATGTTAGATCCTGGTTATAACATGTCAGGCGGTGGTCAGTACGCGTCGTGCCTCCATTGCGCCGTTCCTTGCCCGCCGAGACGGTTGTAAGAACCGGGGCGGTTTAATTTGTTTATTATTCGTCCGTATGGGCGCGTGGAGCGCAGTCGGAGGAGGCGCCGGCTGTCGCCTGCACCGATACCAGGTTCCTGGTTCGGATTTCCCGCCCAGGCCAACCAAACCCTCCATCCCTCCGATTGGTACCAGAGTTGTCTGGGAAGGATAGAGCGCTGAATTGTTCATCGGCTGGCCACCGCAAGTTATTGTATGGCCAAATACGCATTCAATACGCCTCCACGACATCCCGTAAAAGTAGAATGCGCTGGCGCATCCGAAAAGGGATTGAATAACGCCGTCCTTTATCTCCTTATCCGTTATTCGTTCGTTGGTTTTTCCTTCTTTTAGGTTCTCTCGTGTCCTTCAGAGCCGCTCGTTAAGTCCCATGCCGATTTGTTAGATAATTTTTTAGATATGTGCCCCCCCTCCCCCGACTAGGATAGATCCAAATTTTGCTTGAAAGCGTAACCAGGCGGCAATCATTTAAGACGTTAAAATACGAAATTTGATTTTCATTTGATCGAGTCCTGATTACATGAAGCATCACAGTGAGGGTATGTGTGTACATTACAATTGTTTCTGTTGTGTCGTTTACAAGTGTGGAACTCCATGCAAGCGGAAGTTTTGCTATCATTCGAATAAAAATCGCAACGTCTTGGACGAGGTCATGGCGCAATCTCTTCTTTTGCCACTATAGACGGCCCCCTCTCTTTAAAACAAGTTTTAAACCGTTATTTTTTCGTCAAAAAATGGGAATTTTATAAAATTCCGAACAATGTGTTCACTTATTGGTTAGGTGAATTAAAATCTTCAAAAAAAGTTATACTGAAATTTTTCCTGAGCGAAATTTATTCTAACCTTTTGGCGAGTCTCTAATTTAATGTAGGAGAAGGTCATTCCGATTTGGAACAGTTCGCTATGGTTTCAAATGTCTTCGGCTATCTTAGAAGAGTGTCCAATTTGACGTGAAAAGTGACCAATTTGATTCGAAGAGTGTCCAGTTCGACGTGGATTCTTTCACATGTGGCCTTTTCTCCATTCAAATTCCATGCGACTTCATCTTGAAGCTGTAGATCGCTACTCGGCGCTTCTCTGACCGTTTTCTACAACAGCATCGAGTTTGACGTCGCTCTACCTTTCATACTGGGTATTATAAGCTTCATCGGTGCTAGTCGTTAATGTGGCCTACATGAGAGGACACAGTATCGGACCAATCAGAGCAGCGGCAGGGCACGCCCCTCCTTCTTTGTGCAGTGAGAGCACTCGATGCGGCCTCTTTTGTTTGGCGCGTCCCGTCACTCATGTGGGCCAGATGAACGACTGGCATCTGTAATGTTCTTGCTGTATGTTTGTGACTTCTTCGGTAGCGTATTATCTACGGCCAATGCGACCAAATTCGTTTATTGGGTCCCACATCCTCGTGTTGGCCAGGTTGACGGTTAATATATGTACAGTTGTTATTGTATGTTTGTGGTATGTTCAATTACTTTCAATTTATGTATTGTGCTGAAAAAACTAATTAATTCTTGTTGTGCCATCATTTCCGCTTACGTTTCGGAGGTATCGCATTCTTCAGACTACGGGAAGTAAAGGGAAATGCTCGGTTATTGTGCTGCGACTGGGAGGTGGTGTAGGTATGGTGGAGGCGTTAACCAGCGGCCGGATTCATCAACGATTTACAGCAGTTTAACAGAGAAATTACAATTCGATGTAATTGGCACAATTGAGACTCCAGAATTCTTTATCGGCGAGCTTTCGCTGCTTAACAGCTTCCTCAGGCCTTTAATAACATTACACATAGTAATACCATCATCAAACTATACAATAGTAATAATGGTAAAACTACCCAAGCAGGCCTCGCTAACAGAGCCTCACCACAGTGATGCTCCTTATAAGTAAAGTTACTGTAAACAACGTTGCCACTGATCTTCTTAATTACTACATGATAAGCCTCAGCGCCTCGGTCTGCTCATTCCTATTGTTGATTTCGGGGTTCAGCCTCTTTATTGCAAGGGCTTCGAGCAGCTTCCTTTCTAGCGGGGTTAGAGAAATTACAGCCGAAAACGCAGATAACGCGAAACAACAGCAATCGTTATGGTGAAATCTGTGTGAATTTCCTCACAAAAGATACGACGTACGAAGCTCGGTTGCTCTGTAAGATCGTTGTATTGTGAATCCGCTGTTAAATTTTACCGCTCTAACGTTGATGAATCTCGCCCCAGGGATCGGATTCGTCAACGACTTACGTAACTCTTACGGAGAATTGTAAGCTTATCAAGCGATACGGTGAGTGAGCCGCGTTAAAGCGGCTTATTGCTCATCGTATCGCTTGATAAGCTTACAATTCTCCGTTAAAGTTACGTAAGTCGTTTATGAATCCGGCCCCGGGTGTGACAGCTGGTGGCATTGGTTGCAGGGTCGAATTACGCTCGCCGTTTGGTACGTTACACCGGCAATTCCATCTTACCTACGTCCGGTTGTGTTTACGGTCCCACAGCCCTACGTATGGGCCCTACGAAAGCCCTGACCTTGTCTTACCATCGTCCAATTAAAGAAGCAGGTGTTCGGACTCCGGAACATCTTTCTCACATGACCCTTAGCCGTATTTTCCTATGTCCATTTAATTGTATCGACAGCTGAGGAGATGCGCGAAGCTCGTCTTCGATGGTACGGCCACGTTCTGTTCTCCGTGGAAAAGAAAACAGTGTCCGCTAGGTAGGTCTCAAGTTCGAAGTGTTAGAAAAGCGGCTGGAGCGAATAGTTACACATGGGCATTATTAGGTTGTAAGGAAAGCTCTCCGCTTCTAACTTTGGCGTTCCGTCAAATTTTTGGAAAATGCTCTGGAACTTTCTCCCAATTACGCATATATAGACTGACCTGCGACCTACGTTTACCACTATTGTTGTCGTATTCCGTTACCACTATGGCAGCTAATGTCATTCTCGACTGTAAGCAAGCTGGACGGCTTCTGCTTTACGAGTTCAGAAGGCAAAGCAGTGCAGGAGTCGCGGTGGAGAACCCTACCACTGTCTCCGACGACACAGCTAAAGCATAGTTCCGGAAGTTCGAGAACGGAGACTTCTGCTTGGCAACCACGAGCCGGAAGGCCAGTTGCAGTGAATGAGGAGTGCCTTCTGGAGCTGCTTCAGGAGGATCTCCGGCGTTGCACCCGTGAACTGGCAGAGGAACTCGAGAGCAGTCACACCGCCACGGCTCAACACCTGCGTGGCCTTGGAAAACATGTAGAAATGGTGCATGGATACCGCATGAACTTAGCGAAAACCAGCTACAGGTGCGCCAGGATGCGTGCATGAACTTCTTGACTTCACGGCGGAATATTTCTTGGTTCCAGCACCCGGTCACTGGCGAGGCAGAGTGGGTCGTCTACGTTAGCCACGCGCGAAAGCGTCAGTGGCTCAGCCGTGGCGAAGCAAGAATTTCTACATTAAGACAGGAACCTCACCCAAAAAAGGTGATGCTCAGTGTCTGATGGAATGGCAAAGGAGTCATTCACTGGGGGCTGCCATCTGCAAAGACTAGTGTCACTAGCGATGTCCACTGCAGTCAATCGGATCGTGTTGGAGCAGCTCTTCGTGGGAAGCAGGACAAGGTCTTCAATCACGAGAATGCGCGTCCACACATTGCAAAGGAGACTCAGGAGAAAAGCTGGCATGTTCTGTCACACCTACCGTATTCGCCGGGTCTTGCTCTAACGGACTACCATCTGCTTCTTTCATTGTCGAACAATTTGCAGGAGAAACAATTTGACGACAGGGAGCAACTTGACAAGCGCCTCGCTGAGTTTTTTTTTGTCAAAACCCTAGGGATTGTACAGAGTGCGCCAAAATTATGGCGACAAGTTATTCAAATCGCCGGAAACGAAAATACAGCACTTCCGAGAAACCAATGATGCGATAATATTTGTTAGCCTATTGTAAACTATACACAACATTGAGATTCAAATATATCTCCGGTTTAAGACGGCTTTGAGACGCGAAAGGAAAGCATCGACGGCGGCACGCAAGTATGGCGTGTTGAGCTCATCCGACGCCTTCTGGGGAGCTTCCTTCAGAGAATCCACGGAGCGGTGAGGCTTTCCGCAGGCTTTGGCTTCCAGAACTGCCCACACGGTGTAATCCATCGGATTCAAATCCGGAGAGTTGGCTGGCCACTAGTGGAGACTGATGGTGCTGGGAAGTTGCCTTCGCATCAGTCCTGCATCATTTTCGTTCTATGAGCTGGAGCTCCATCCTGTTGGAAGATCCAGGAGCACTTTCGAAAGTGAGCACTAGCCCAGGGTAACAGTTCGTCCGTCAGAAGGTTCAAATAGTTCTCCCTGATCTCAATTTCTCACGACATCCGGCGGACCAAGCGTGCCGGGCTCCTGCGAGATCGTTCAGATATCTTCATGATGTCTTCCATAGTTTCCACATAAACGTGTCTTCCTCGTCCGTATCTACCATCCTCGGTTCCCTAGTCTTCGTAGCGTCTGATGGATCTATACATATGTATAGAACACTTCGATGAAGTCCAAGACGCTAGTGAATCTCGCGTGCCGAGATGCTTTGACGGTAAAGTTAATGATTGGAGTACGGTGGCGAGAACGTTTCACAATCTTGAAAAACAATTTTTTACGCTTGATTGAGAGAAGCATTTATTTATTTATTTATTCAAGGCATAGACAGACACAGACAACTGTCTAGCATGTAATGTGTAAAAAAAAACGAACAAAACATCACAAATTGACCAGTCGAACACAAGCCAAGTAAACAACAAAGCACAGGGATTATTTCTTGATCGTTTGGCATTCAATCATTGACAAACATTCTACAGGCTTGAGCAGAGAGCCTCTCTAAATCTTCATACTTGCCCAGTAGCAGGTTAAATTCCTTGAGAATGTGATAGGTTAAGAAATCTGATCTGATTCGCGATTTAGCAACTGAGAGTCGAAGTTTCAACTTCCCTCTCACGGATCTTGTCAACATCCCGTCAAGGAATTTATTTGTGTCAATGGAAGCCTTATTTGCAACAATTTTGTATAACATGACAAAATCAGCAATTTTTCTTCTCTTCTTTAGCGAAGAAAGACCAAATAGCGAGGCCGTTGAGTATCGTTTGGAATAGAACTATAATCTACTGAGAAGCACCTCATCATAAGCTTCCTAGTGAAGCTATTCTGAATGCTTTCTAGAAGGTCTATATCTTTCTTTTTCGTTGGATTGAAGACTGATGTCCCACTTTCCACTATAGGTCTTACGTAGGTTTTGAAACCACGTATGTAAACCTCGGGAAGCTCGGATTTCAAAGCCCTAAAGATTTCAAGGCATAAATAAATTGACGCAGTAAAAACACTAAAAGTCCAGAAAAAGTCAGATGCTCCGAATAGGAGGTTAAATTGTTCGTGCACGTGCTGTCGCCATAATTTTGGCGCACCCTGTATAGAAGCGGGTCTACAAATTACCCGACAAATGGTACTATGTTATACAGGGTGAGCCATAAATATGGTCACTCAATAAAAAGCGAATTACTCACCCGGAATTGGTCATGGAACAGCGAAACGTCCTCTACAATTTACTGACAATCTAGCTAACAAGCAAAATGGATATCATGCAATATGATTTCCGTTGGCACGAATGAAAGCCGTCAGACGCTTAGGGTAGGACTTACAAGGGAGGGTCTGAAGCGTATGTCTGAACGGGGAGAATCCTCACCCCCCAATTAATATAAAAATGTGTTTATTTTTTGCCAAGTCGTTAAACCCAAGCAGTACCTTGAAGTAACAATGGAATATGGCGCATCACGAGTTTGGGGGTCTTGTACACCCGCGATGCCTCTGCCGGCAAGAAGCTCCGAGCGCAGTGGAGGTGGGGTTGCTTCATGCGAGGAAGGTCGGGGGTTTGGTTCTTGTGCAATGCTGCATTTTTGCATTTCGACTAACTGGTTGAGATTTGGGGATTCTCACGTCCATACCCTTTTCAGACGTTTTTATGCCTAATTTTCCAGCAGAATGCTTTGGTATTCAACAGGATGATGTAGAAATGTTCAACATCAGTGATACACAGGTACAAAGTGCATGAAGCACCACTGGACACCTTACGTGTAGCGTATAAAGGCTACAGACTCCTCACAGTCTGTTTCCATACATGGACCAATGACCTCGGGAAAAGCCATCCCGCTCGGATCTTCAAAATAGACTAGGATGTGACGTCGGAGGTGGTTGAAATGGGAAACGAGGTGTGCGGATCCCGCAAATTAACCTAAACGGCATCGATACACTCGTTCCCTCATCTTTGCTTATCCAGAAATCAGAGGCCTGCTGAAGGTTTTCTAGAACCCAACACCAACAGTGTCTGCCGATGCTCGAGTGGTGATCCACCTGCTCACGCTGAAGTGTGGCCCACTTCTGGAGAAGAAATAAAGCTGGCCAAACGTACGGCTAGCATACTCAAGAACTTCAAAGCACGTCAACTTGAAGTTGACGAACACGTTGTGGTTAAAAATCCGGTCAGTAATAAACAAGTCGCAAAAAAGGTACTCTCCACATCGTACAGCTGGAAAATGAGCAGAAAACTTCTGGAAAGGATATAGACGCGAGAATCCTCCAAATCTCAAACAGTCAGTCGAAATGCAAAAATGCAGCAGCACACAAGAACCAAACCCCCGACCTTCCTCGCATAAAGCAACCCTACTTCCACTACGCTCCGAGCCGCTCGCCGGCAGAGGCATCGCGGGCGTACAAGACCCCAAACTCGTGATGCACCCTATTCCATTGTAACTTCAAGGTCCACCTACTCATTGGGTTGAACGACTTGGCAAAATTAAACACATTTTCAAACCAATAGAGGGGTGAGGATTCTCCCTATATTACTCGCTCCCCCCGTTCAGACATACCCTTCAACCCATCTGTTGTGAGAGGACAGCACGACACCATAGAGAGTTCCAACACCCCTGGTTGCCACGCTTTTGTTTTTCCGTTATGTTGCTGAACAGTTATTAAGGTTCTATTAGGTTGTAACGAAATAAATGGCACTGACCACTGTAAATTTAGACAGTTAATATCTCGGCTTGTAGGCAAGTTTATTAATCGAAATAAAAACCTTCTGATTTTACACATCTTTGCCAACGTGACACAAGCTTTTTTATCGCAGTAACATAAAGATAGGAAGTTCTGGAATTGACGAAATCTTCGAAGGCACTTTCGGCATCCTGTTGGTATTTGAATATTTTCCCTATCAAGAAGCCGCCAGGATGCTTGAAGAAATGGTAGTCTGTTGGGGAGAGGCCGGGAGAAAACGGAGGATGTGGTAGAGTTTCAATGCTCAGCTCATTCAATTTCTGCAACGTCATTCGTGCTACATGGGGGCGAGCATTGTCGTGCAGAAGGAGAACTCGCCTTCGGTTTACCAAGGCCGGCCGGATATCCCTCAACTTTTTCATCATTTCTTCAATTTCAATGCAGTACTTCTCTGCCGTGATGGACTCACCGGGAGGGAGGAAGCTGTGGTGAATATTCCCAGCGAACACCACCATACTGTCACCATTACTTTCTTTTGGTGCAATTCCGGCTCCGCAAAAACCTTTGGGCTCTCATCGCCGTCCACCCACTGTGCCGATCCTCGCCTGTTGTCGTACATTATCCATTTCTCGTCACAGGTTACGATGCGATCAAGGAATGGGTCCGTTTCGTTCTGTAGAAGCAGTGCGGACGAGATCTCATATCGTCGGTTTCTTTGCTCCTCAGACAGCTCGTGAGGCACCCATCCTTCCAGCTTTTTGGTCTTTCCAATTTCCTTCAGATGCCGGGCAGCTGTGTTGTGACTGACGCCAAGAACCTTCGCTATCTCCCTGGTACCTTTGTGTGGATCCTCCTCTACCACATCTCTCAGCTTGTCCTCATCACTATGGGTCCCACGACCTTCATGTCCTTCCAAGCTCTCATCTCCATTCCGGAACTTCTGATACCAACGATACGCCGTCCGAATTGCGGAACATCCTTGACCGAATGCGGCGTTGATCTTCCCGTCCGCCTCCTTAGCTGTAGTGCCCAGCTTGAATTCATACAAGTAAATGCCCCGGATTACCCTTCTGTCCATCTGCAAAAAAGTCAATAAAACTAAAGTTTTCCCACATTTACATAGAAAATTTGGTACCCACCGGTAGAGCAACGTTTGCGCTTCTAAATGATATGCCACATGTTACGGTTTGTTCTCGATCAAACGCGTAAATACGCGCCAAAAATGGCGCGAGCCAGTGCCGTTTAATTCGTTACAATCTAATAGAAACACCCTAATGCGACCCTTCCTTGATATCCTTCATAGTGACTACTGCCTAAACATCCAACATGACCAAGAATTCTGTGCTGCCGCGGATTTCCCGAAATCCAGCTTCCTTCTTCTCGGCTTATTAGGAACGCACTTTATCGCACAGCATGTGGTACATCATATAGCAGCTGCTAGAGGAAACAGCATAAATGGGTTGCTAGGATAAACCGCTATTAATATTAGAATACAAAGCAGTAAAAAGAGCTTTATTTGAGGGAATCACGGAGATGATTCAGAAAGTAGCACATTCAAAGCTGAAAAACTGTCATTTAGAACACATGAAAATTACGAAGGGTTCCGAAAAAAAAAGGAACATGATCAATGCAAAAGTTGGAAGTTGTCAGAATATACAGGGTGCTTCAAAAAACGTATACACTGTTTGAAGGTTCTGAAGAGGTTAAGGGCTCATTTGAAGTCTCATGAAAGCAGAAATTTTGTGACATATGGGTCGTATAGAATGCGCCATGCACTCGTCTGAAATTTTGCATTCTACGATCGATTGATTGTGTTTCGCTTGAACACTTGTCCTACTTTCTCCACAAGCTGGCCGAAGCGATTGATTTGTGCTTCTTTTAAGATTTAGAGTTTGAAAACACCCTAAAAACATTCTAAGAAATGCAGGTATTACTGCAAAGGTTCTATCATTGCTGCTAATGAAGCTTTTGAAGATGTTTGAGATTAGTATGAAAGCACAGGGTGACAAGATTTATGCGACTTGCAAATAGTTACGATTGCGCCATGTTCCCGCCTGAAACGTTTCATTTCAGACTCGATTAATTGTGCAAGCATTGGAACAAGCATTCAGCCCATGCACAATCAATCGAGTCTGAAATTCAAGGTTTCAGGCGGGGCATAGCGCAACCTTGACTATTTACACTTCAGAGAAATCTCGTTACCCTGTGCTTTCGTATGAGTCTCAAACACCTTCAAAAACGTCACTAGCAGCAATGTTAGAACCTTTCAAATAGTACCTCATTTTTAGGATAACCGGCATTTTTCACGAGCCGTAGTGTGTTTTTAAGTTTTAGACTTTAAAATAAGCACAATCTAATCGAATACCATTTTTCGAAGAATTTTTGACAATTATTCAAGAGAAACGCAATCAATTGAGTGTAAAATGCAATAATTCAGACGAGTGCATGGCGCAATTCATACCGCTCATCCGTCGGAAAATTTTTGTTTTCATAAGCTTTCATATGGACACTCAACTCTTGCAGTAAGTACACTCTGAGCGAAGCTATCACCTTTCAAACAGTGTATAGATTTTTTGAGACACCCTGTATACCACTTTCGCGTGAAATTGGACACCATCCTAAGCAAGTCAGAAGCTGTTGAAATCATACTGAACATCTTCCAAAGCAAAGCGAGCATCTTCCAGATTAAACCAGAGACTCCCGCTCGATATGTGCAGCAGAAGGCTTTACCTTTCTTTGAAAATGTTCAATTCAGCAGCCTCAACAAGTGAACGTGCTGCTTGAAATCTTATAAAAGTGTTCTCATGAAAGTACAGGTAAAAAGAATGGTAAGAAATGGTAAGCAAGGGTAGTAAGTGCTTATTCCAATGTGGTGAAGGGCGGCAATTTTTGGTACAGGTTGGAAATGCACACCACCCGGGGTGCGGGAACGTTCGAGCCGCACAGGAATGGCATTTCTGCACTGTGCCGCACGTTCCCGCACCCCCTGCGGTGTGTATTTCAGACTTGTGCCCAATTTTAGCGTATTCAAAGAGTAGATCGCGCCATGCACTCGTTTAGCTTGTTGCGATTTTCATTTGATTGATAGCGTACGTGCTGCTGGCTTGCAGTAACAAACTGCAGACAAATGTGTTCCTTCAAACATAAATTGAAGAGCTGTACAATACAAACTGAAAAGACAACATCTCTGCGACTCTAAAAAAATTTGCTAGCAATCGAATGAAAATCGCAACGCCCCGGACAAACGCATTGCACTATCCCTTCTTTTAGCACTAAAAACTGTTGCCTTTTTGCGCTTCAAAACAAGCTTTAATCCATCATTATTTTTTAAAAATTTAAAATTTAATGATACTTCAAGCTGTGTGTTCACTTCACTGGGGTGAGCTGCTTGATTAGAAGTATTCAGAGAAAGTTGTACTAAATTTTTCTTGAGCAAAAATTGTTCTGACGTCTACAGTTTACATCGGAAGACGTTCGTTTCGATTTGGAAGATGTTCAATTTGGTTTCAACAGGAAGAGTATTCGTTTTGCTTTAGAAAATGTGCAAATTGATTAGAAAGGTGTTCAGCTTCACGTGAATTCCTCAGCCGCTACGAAAACCAATTCCGGCCTGTCGAATAGCTGACAGAGTCGGTGGTGTCCATTCTTCTCCACTCGTCCGTCTCGTTAGGAGATCGTGTCGCCATGAGAGATGCTGCTGTCGGTTGTCCTTGTCGCTCTTCTAAAACATTTTCAGAATCACTGAAAATACGCTGAAAACATCGAGAAAGTGTTCTCCACCATAACACTGTCTTTTATATTGCTAATGAAGCTTCCAGCGTGTGGCGCAGTCGAAGGAGGCGCCGACTGTCGCGTGCAGCCGTTACCAGGTTCCTGGTTGGGATTTCCCGCCCAGGTCGACGAAGCCTTCCATCCCTCTGGGGTCGGTGAATTGGTACCAGACTTGTCTGGGAAGCGCTGCTTGTTCATCGGCTGGCCACCGCAAGTATGGCCTTCAGTCTTCCCAGTCAGTCAGTCAGTCTGTATGGCCAAATACGCATTCAAATCGCCTCCACGATATCCCGTAGAAGTAGAATGCGTGGCGCATCCCAAAGGGATTGAATAACGCCGTCCTTTATCCTTATCCTTTAATGAAGCTTCCAATGAAACATCACATTCCGCATTTTTCTTAACTTTCCGGCCAGCCAAGCAATCCAACGAGGTAAAAATACGGAAAAAGGCACGTTGAAGTAAACTCACTTTGGGTTGAACCAGAGCATTTCGCACCCGTCGGAAATGGCGGCGATCAACTCGATGGTGAGTTCGATTTGAGCGAGAACGTGCAGATTCGAGATGACGCGCTTCATCTCGAGCACGAATGTCGTGTCATAGCCGTCGCACAGCACCTTGGCGTCCGACGTCTCCTCTTCTCCGAAGAAGCACAGCCAGACGTTCAAGCCGAAAACGAACTCTCCGCTCTCCATGATGTCTGGCAACGTCTTCGCGAGATTGCGCTGCTGCAGAGAGGTGACCAGATAGCGCTTTCCCTCGTGGTAGAAGCTGGCCGAGTTGAGGGCGTCTGATCGCTCGACATCGTTCACCAGGAAGTGCTCGAGGCAGAGCGTGGAGACCAGCACCGCGTTCTGCCGACGGGAGATCACGTGCTGGGCGAGCTTCTCGCCGAATCGCCGCCACTCGCTGTTCGTGCTTCCCTCTTGAATGCGATCCTTGAGCACGTCAACGATGTAGACGCCCGGCCTCAGTTCGGTGTCTTCGTAGCCAACTATCAAGGTGTCGGCCGACGAATCGTCCATGGGGAGTAGTTTCCTGCAGCAAAGGAACTTTAGCTAAAAACAATGAGCCACGTCTGCTCCTAGTTCTTCATGAAGTTCATGCCGAAGAAAGTCTGAGACATACCTTTCTTGGCAAGGAGAGCACTTCACGATCCTTTGGGCTATTCAGATCAGGCTGTCACCATGGGCAAAATTCGCGCTCTGTGTCGCTGGAATGAAAAAGAGCATGTCTTCGAGGGATTCTTAGCTATAGCTCAAGACAATGAACCACATCTGGTTTTAGTCCTTTTTGAAGAACGACGTCACGTCATGAAGAACGTCTCCTCCCTTACTTCGAGCCAAGAAGCGCTGACTTTGTTCTTATCCATACTCATGTAGAGTAGCGACAAGTTAACGAGAGTTCGACTCCTCGTCGAATCGGTAACTTTTGCTTACGTTTTTGCTTTCTGTTAGAAGGCGTCGGAGCAGTCGTGTGCATAAAGGAAATCCGAATTTTCGTAAGCCGTAAATCGTACGAGTTACCTGTCCTATAGGGCGGAACAACTGAATTTTTGGAGCTTTTTTTTCTGCCAGTGTTAATACAAGGTGATCAGGGATTAATTTATCGTGTTATTTTCAGCCCAGCATTCATACGCGAACTGGAATGGGAAGACATGGGAGTGAAGGTCGACGGCCGGCAACTGCATCATCTTCGCTTCGCTGACGACATCGTGCTCATAACACCGAGCATCAGTCAAGCAGAGCGAATGCTGGCCGACTTCGATCGTGTATGCGGGAACGTTGGACTGCAGCTGAATCTTACGAAGACGATGTTCATGAGGAACGGACGAGTTTCTGATGCCCAACTCTCGCCCAACGGAACGAACATCTCCGAATGCTTCAGCTACGTGTATCTGTGTCGCGAAGTCAATATGGCCAAGGACCTAGCTCCAGAGCTGAGCAGTAGGAAACGAGCGGCTTGGGGAGCTTCCAAGAGCGTCGAAGAAGTCGCGAAGAAGACGAAGAACGTCCGACTCCGTGCCCACCTATTCGACTCCACTGTTCTTCCTGCCCTAACATACGCCTCAGAGACCTTGGCCATACGCAAGCAGGATGAACACGCGATCAGCGTCGCGCAGCGTGGAATTGAGAGGACGATGCTCGGAGTGACACGACTCACGCAAGTGAGAGAAGGCCTCCGAAGTTCCGAGCTTCGCCGACGTTCGAAGATCAGAGACGCTGTCGCGTGGGCCAAGTTGTCGAAAATTAGGTGGGCCGGCCACGTAATGCGCTTCGCAGACACCCGCTGGACGAGAGCCGTCACAGACTGAATTCCGCGGGATTTCAAGAGAACACCAGGACGCCCACGAACGCGTTGGCCGGACTTCTTCGTGAAAGCCCTGAACGACCGATATGATGCTCTTCGTGTCCCTCGAGCGAGGAGGATCTATTGGACCACTCTGGCACGCGACAGGGACGAATGGAGACGCTGCTGGCGCCCGCTCGAGCAAGTCGATGATCAACGGGACGACAGGTGATACAAGTGATATCATATGATGAATACCAAACTTGCCCTCTGCCCACTATATGATATGACATTACCCAGCATCAGGTTAGGCGGTATTTTCGCCGTTAAAGAGCGGTAAGCGCCTGATGAATCTGGCCCCTGTTGGTAAACGGAGATCAAACGTTCTTCCCTCTCCCACCGGCACGCCCACTTCATCCCGTGCATTGCCCCGCCATCTCGGACGAGTCTGCCTGTGCGCCTCACCGAACGATTGCTGAAGCTTTGGCATCACTTTCATTTAACTACCAAGGAAGAGTGGAATACCAAGGAGATGAGAGTGAACAACTCTCAACTAAGCTTTTCAGCGAATATTAAACAATGACCTTACAACAGGTACGGGTGGCTAGAGATGTCGAGGTCATAATCACCGACCTCGCCCAAACCTTACCCAGGGAGGTTATTTGGGGTGCTGATCACGAATCTGACATCCGTTTTTCAATTTTCAGCCGATTACGGTAGGTTACGGTAAGTACGGGTGACTAGGGCCGTCGAAGTCATAATCACCAATTTCGCCCAAACTTCTCCCAGGGGTTTATTTGGGATGGTGATCACGAATTTGGCATCCGTTTTCCGTATTACCCTGGAGTTTGTTAAACTACAGTAGGTAAAGGTGATGAATGGTAAGGTCATGGTCACCATTTTTGCTCAAGCTTCGCGTTGAGTACGAATCTGATCCTTATTTGACAATTCAGAGTGAAATAAATGTGAAGGGATGTGTAGGAAGCAAACTGGTAAAGAAGGCGGCAATCATGAAAAAATGCAAGAACAGTGCAGAGCACGGGAGTCGAACACCTGACCTAGCACCTGCGAAGTAGCCCCGCACTAGGCAGCATTTACACTATCAATCAGTCGTCTTGGACGAGTGCATGGCGTAATCTCTGCTCTTGCTACTAAAAATTCCCGGCTTTCTGTTCTTTAAAACATGCTATCAAGCATTATATTTCCGCGAAGAACTAGAATTTTATAAAATTTCAAATTAAGTGTTCACTTATTGGGTAAGTGAATTAAAGGTTTAAAGAAACCATACTAAAAATTTCCTCGAACAAAAAACTGTAGACAATACAACAAGTACAACTGTTAAGAACGCGCATACCTCGTAATTCCATGTAAACAGCATTTACACTATCAATCAATTAAAAATCGCGACGAGCTTTTCGAGTGCATGGCGCAATCTGGTATTTTAGTACACTTTATGATTGCCGCTTTAATACAAAATACAAATTGTTATTTTTTCTCCAAAAGCAAAATTTTTTTAAAAATTATTACCCTCATTTGGGCAGCTAAAGTTTTAAAAATTCAAAAAAAGTTATTATAAATTTTCCCTGAACAAATTTTTTAACCGTTTTATTGAGTCTGTAGTTCAATTTGTATAAAGGTTGTTGCAATTCGGAACAGTTCTCTTTGATTTCAAAAGTCTTAGGCCAGCTTAGAAGTGTGTCCAATTTGACGTGAAAAGTGTAAAATTTGATTTGAAAAACGTCCAATTTGATTTGGAAAGTGCCCAATTCGACCTAGAAATGGTATATATATATATATGTATGTATATGTATGTATGTATATATATGTATATGTATATATATGTGTATATATATGTATATATATGTATATATATATAATAATAAATAATAGGAACCTTTCTGGATTTTCTGATTCAGAGATGTCCCGTTGTTGCTCACTTCTTTTGTGACTCCAAAGGATCTTCTACACAGACCACCTAAAAATTCATCCAAATCTGATGGGTCCCCTAATTTGTCGTTCGTTATTCGGCCCGACGACCTCCGGAAACCGGGTAGTGGATAGCGGATAACGGTTAATCCGCTCATCCCTGCTGCCGACACTTGTTGGTCAGTTTTTCCCTTTTCTTCGATTTGAATTTGAAGTTCTCCTAATCTTAATTTTGCATTTCAGCTCCGCCTAGGATGTGCACTATCGCATCTAGATGGACCATTTGATTTCTCCACAACCATCCGACGCCCCGTTTCCCCTCTAATCTACATACCTCCGCTCATAATGAACTCGTAACGTAACTCGACGCGACAAAACTAGCCTCTTCCACATTTGACAATAGCTGGACAGCGCAGATGAGATTGCAGCGGGAATCGAGAACGAATATAGGGCTTCGGCTACAAGGAGAGCGTCGAGAACGCCTTGTGATGTCCAACGGTTTGCACCTGTCAGTCAAAGCTAAATGTTATGTTGTTCGGAAAGTTCTCGGCGTTTTGTGTTACTATTCTTCATTTGTCTATTATTCCCTGCGGAGTCGGTGAATTGGTACCAGACTTGTCTGGGAAGGATAGAGCGCTGAGTTGTTCATCGGCTGGCCACCGCAAGTCATTGTATGGTCAAATACGCATTCATATCGCCTCCACGACATCCCGTAGCAGTAGAATGCGTGGCGCATCTTAAAAGGGATTGAGTAACGCCGTCCTTTATCCTTTATCCTATTATTAAGTGGAAACTCATCTTGCACTGCGCATTAATGCTACTTTCTGTACAGAAATTTTCGCGCTATCTGACTAAATAATTCATGTTCAAACGTTGCTTTATATTTCTGTTCTTGAAGGAGGTATGGAAGTATGTCAAAGGAGCGATTCCGAACGACTTTTTATTTTGACTTCGAATTGAGACAACCCGCAGCCGAGACAGCTCGACGAATCCAACAAGGGGGCCTAATAGTGTTGGAGAAAGCACTGTGCGCCAGTGGCTCAGTGAACTTCGGACCGGAGATTTCAGCCTCGAAGATGACCCCCGTGGCGGTCAACCTAGAGCGATCCTGGACGACGAGTTAAAGGAAATGCTGGGAGGACCTACATAGAACAATCCTGGACTACGAGTTGAAGGAATTGCTGGAAGCTGAACCATCCCGACAGTTCGCCGGATCGCAGAAGAGCTACATTTCAGTAGAACTGCCGTTGCGGATGCTCTGAAACTTCTCGTGAAGGTGAAGAAGCTCGAAAAGTGGGTGTCCCACGGGTCGAGGGAACGGCGAAAATTGTCGCGTTTTGAAATTTGTTCTTCTCTCTTTTGCGCAACAGAATGACCCGTTTTTGGATCATCACTTTTGATTAAAAGTGGATTCTGTATGATAACAGGAAAGGTTCCGGACAGTAGTTGGCCGCGGACGAACCCAGTAGGCATTTTCCAAAGGCGAACCTCCACCAAAAAGGTAATGGTCACTGTGTGGTGGTGGGTGGCAGGTGTGATCCATTACAACTTTTTGGCACCAGGCCAAACGACACAGCAGAATCCTACTGTAAGGAAATCGATGGAATGCACCGAAAACTGCGTCAACTTCAGCCCGATTCTTCTGCAGGATAACGGCCGCCCACACGCTTCACAAATCACTCTTCGAAAATTGAACGAATTCAGGGTTGAAGTTCTGCCTCGCCCGCCATATCCTGCCATATTCTCGCCAACCGACTACCTACTTTTCAAACACTTTCAGATGTTTCTCGCTGGTAAAACCTTCACCGATCAGATCCACGCCAAAACGGCTTTCGTGGATTTTGTCGAATTTCGACCACCTAATTTTTTCGCTGATGGAATAAGTCGACCGTGGCCCGTTACTACGGCCCCAAGCTCGCTCGGTCCATCTGCACCGCGTGTGTTGTGTGAATGCACACAACACACTGAATTCGACGGCGTCGTCCAAAAATCGCCCTCCAACTGCACTCCCCGATCAGCGGGAGTCCGAAGCTGGGTTCTGCGCTCTTCGAGCGCAGAACTAGGCTCGGGAAGGAACTCCAGGGTATGTGCGATCCAAGCTGCGGGTGTGGAGACTGCTTTCGTCGCTTAGGGGGAGTCCGCAGCTGGATTCTGCGCTCTTCGAGCGCAGAATCAGGCTAGGGAATGGACTCCAGGGTGGGTGCCATCCAAGCTGCTCGTGTGGAAACCGCTTTCGTCGCTCAAGGGGAAGTCTGCAGCCGGGTTCTGCAGAAACATACAGCTGGGAAATGAGCAGAAAACGCCTGAAAATTGTGTAGGCGTTAAAACCCCTGAACCTCATTCAGCCAGTTGAATGAAATGCAAAAACACCACCATGCTTAGGAACCGAACCTCCGACCTGCGAGCCTGAACCCGCCCCCCTACCCACTGAGCCACGACAAGTCTGGCAGCCAGGCCACCGCAGGCACACAAGAGACCAATGCGCATCGATCGAATGCCAACGTCGGCGCTAACGCAGCTCACGTGTGCTGAGGCGCATTTCTAGGGCGGTGTCGTCAAATGCGGTGTTTGTGTGCATTCACACAACACACGCGGTGCAGCTGGACCGAGCGAGTTTGGGATCCTACATGGCCCGTTGGCAGAGGTGTGCTGACTCGAACGGTGCTTATGTCGACTAAATCCGATAAGATTTGAGAAAGCTATGGTAGTTCAAAGTGAAGCACTCGAAACGCTGAAAACTTCCGGACTTCAACATAATAAATATTAGGTACGCGTACCAAGATTAAAAGACAAATGAGACAGGAATTGAGAGCGAATGCAGAGCTTTAGCAATCGGGAGAGCGTCGAAAACACCTGCTGGTAGCCGACACTTGTACTTGTCAGTCAGGGCTGAATAGAAAGCAGTTTTGCAAAAGGGAATTTATGCTTGGCACAGAATTTTTTTGACGTACCTAATGTTACAAGCTTCGGATGTGGCTTAAACCCTAAATATTCTCTGATCATTAGATGTGTCATTGAGGTCTCCAATTATTGCAATTAATCTATTTACTACATATTAGGTTGGTGCATAAGTTCTCGGACATTTGATCCCTCCTGAATTGAAAGCGCATTTTCCCGCCAAATTTCTCACATGTATCAACGCGTAAATGATCGATCGATAAAGGATAAAAAAAGGATAAAGGACGGCGTTACTCAATCCCTTTTGGGATGCGCCAGCGCATTCTACTTCTACGGGATGTCGTGGAGGCGACATGAATGCGTATTTGGCCATACAATGACTTGCGGTGGCCAGCCGATGAACAAGTCAGTGCTTTATCCTTCCCAGACAAGTCTGGTACCAATTCACCGACCCCGGAGGGATGGAAGGCTTGGTTGGCCTGGGCGGGAAATCCGAACCAGGAACCTGGTATCGGGTGCACGCGACAGTCGCACCTCCTCCGACTGCGCTACACGCGCCCTATCGATCGATAGAGAAAGGAAAGGGCTACAAAACTGTTCCCAACATTTACTTCTGCGTTGTTAACGTCAGCTATTATGGCTAAGCAATTCATCCCAACTGAGACGCATAATCGGCACGTCATGTTATTCCTGCATCAATTTGGCCTCAATGCCAACGAGTCGTATCGTCGCCTGAAGGATGTCTACAACGAGAGTGCTCCTGCTCGAAGTACTGTGTACCAGTGGTTCTCGAAGTTTGCAGTCGGTGAATTCTCCGTTGAAGGTAATGAACGAGAAGGGCGCCCGATGGCACTGGATTTGGATGGCCTCCGAAGTAGAGTGGAAGCGGACCCATACTAAGCCACTCGCGAACTATCAAGCACTCTTGGTGTTAGTCACTCAACAGTCGTTCGAGGATTGAAGTCGACTGGCAAGGTGCAAGAATTGGGTCGCTGGGTACCTCACGACTTGACACAACATGACATGGATCGCAGAGCCGATGTCGCTCTGTCTCTCCTTACCCTCAGACGTGCCCACGTATGGCTGGACAACCTTGTCACCGGGGATGAGAGGTGGATACTCTACTCTAATTATCACCGGCGTGCACAGTGGGTTGACGCGACTGGAGAGGCAGAGGACGTTCCGAAACCCGACCTTCACGTGAAAAAGGTGATGCTATGCATTTGGTGGAGCGTTCTTGGCGTGGAATACTGGGAGCTGCTGGACGAAGGGTTAACGGTGACGGCAGAGGTTTACCTCAACCAACTGAGGAAGTTGAGAGCCCACCTTCAGACCTCACGAGGAGAGCAAGTGAAGGTGTGTTTTCAACACGACAACGCTAGACCGCATATTGCTAGAGCGACGGCGGCTGAGTTGGCGGACTACGGATGGACCGTTCTTCCACATCCACCCTGCTCACCAGATCTCGCTCCTTCTGATTATCATTTGTTTTCAAGCCTTCAACGCTAGTTGGACGGCCAGCAATTTAGGAACCGAGAGGATGCCAAGGAGGCACTGCTCACATTTTTCGAATCACAACCGGCCACGTTTTGGAGAGAAGGCATCCATGACTTACCAGCACGTTGGCGAAAGACGCTTGATGTAAAGGGTGGTTACTTCAAATGATTTGATATTGTTGTTCGTATGTTGTGGTAATAAATACTTCATGCCCCAAATGTCCGAGCACTTATGCACCAACCCAATAGGTTCGTTCAGGAACAACAGACAGAAACACAGCATCTGTTAGAAGTACACTTCATGGCGTCACGAGATAACGTGATGACTTCAAGACAGCATAAATGATCTGTATCTTTATTGACCTGACAACAGACAATCTCTATTTCCATGTAAAGCTAAAGAACGGTGTTTTAATGGAGAATCCGTCATCTCCACTAGAGACGCCGAAACCCAATACCGAGGCCTGTGCGCGACGTCCACTCAGCTCAATTCCCGTGTCTAAATTGAGACCCATACCCATTCTGGAGTTTCCGAAATCGCGCTCGGCCCATATCACTTTGCCCTCTACACCCACGTCTACACCCTTATTAGAGATCCCAAAGGTCGCACCAGCCTTAGCCACGTCGATAGAGCGCTCCTCGTCGATCGTGAAGTGGCCCATGGTAGCCCGTGCTCCCACCTCTACACCTTTCCCAAGAAACGCATTTCCATCCAAACTTAACAACGAATTCTGGCCGTTGTTCAGTAGGGATGTCTGCACTTCGGTCGCCATTCCGTTGTCGTCGACGCGGAAGTTCTGGACGGCGGATGCGCCCAGCTCCGTGCCCATCACAGCTCCCACTACGGAGCCGGCCACTGCACCGGCGATGGAACCCACGGGTCCCCCAACGGCGCCGGCGGTCGCACCTGTAGTCGCACCCACATAGGCGAGAGCAGCAGCCCCGCCCACTCTCCACCGGTGCACAGCGCGCAGAGGAGCGTCTTCTTCCCAGGATTCCGCTTACAGTCGAAGGCGTCTTCCAGTAGGCTTTCGGCGAATTCTAGCGACTCCCGAATTCTACCCCTCTCTTCCATACGGGTGTCGTCGTCCTTCAGATCGTCTCGAAGACTATCAACGATCCTGCGTAGGGCTTCGATTTCGCTGTCGATGTCGATTTCGTCGTAGATCGCCTTCCCGATACGATACCCAGTGGCGACGATAGACAAGACGAATAGCGCCTTTCCAGACACCTGAAAACAACAGGCTTTCATCTGAAGTTGAGTTTCATGCGGATGAGTAGAACCTGATACCTGCAAGACCTTCTGTATTTTTGCAGCCGCACTGACCGTGCCTGGAGAGACGGGAATGTGGGGATCGGCGCTGTTGCGCCCCCCTTCGGGATTGATGCAAATGCGATGGTAGTTCGATTTTCCGGAAGCCGGATTGTTGAATCGGAGGACCTTCCCATCTAGAACCGCAATTATCGTGGCCGAAAAACGCAATCATCAAATCGAGGAAAAGCAGTCCATCCGAGTGGATGAAAACAGAGATAAACCGCTTTAGCTCTGAGCTGGACACTTTTCAAACCAAATTGGACACTTCTAAGCGAGGCGAATGCATTTAAATCAGACTGAACATCTAGACGAGCTTCTTCCACAATAAAATAGCGACTCTCCAAAAAGATTAGAGTGAATTCTTGTTCAACGGAGATTTAGCGTGACTTCTTTGAGGTTCTAATTAACCTGTACGTTAAGACATCATTTGATATTTTAAAGAAATTATTTAAAAATAAAAGGATAAAGGAGGCGTTACTCAATCTCTTTTGGGATGCGCCAGCGCATTCTACTTCTACGGGATGTCGTGGAGGCGATTGAATGCGTATTTGGCCATATAATGACTTGTGGTGGCCAGCCGATGAACAAGTCAGCGCTTTATCCTTCCCAGACAAGTCGTCTGGTACCAATTCATCGACCCCGGAGATGGAAGGCTTGGTTGGCCTGGCGGGAAATCCGAACCAGAGACCTGGTATCGGATGCCCGCGACAGTCGGCGCCTCCTCCGACTGCGCTACACGCGCCCTAAAGAGATTATTGGTCAAGATAAAATTGTAGCTCAAAAATTATTCTAATGAGCAGCATGACGGCCATTTTCTGATCCAAAGAAAGGGATTGCGCCATTTTTACTTCCAAGAAATCGCGATTCTTGTTTGATTAATAGCAACACTTCAGTTTTCATGGATTTTCCAACCTTTAAACGATAAAACAAAAGTTATTTTAAAGATCACAGATATCTTCATTTTGATGCTTCATGCAAACAGCATTCAATCGAATAGTAATAATCACAAAAAAAAAATCAAAAAAAATCATCGTAATAAAAATCGCAACGAACTAGTCGAGTGCATGGTGCGGTCCAGTCTTTCAATGCACTACTTGATTGCTGCCTTGTTGCGCTTGAAAACAAAATTTAATTCATTATTTTTTCTTAAAAAAATTAAAAAATTACCGTACATATTGAGGAAGGTGAACTTAAAAATTTCAAAGCTGTACCAATTTTTTTCAACATTTCGATTTGGAAGTTGTTCATTTTGATTTCATCTATTTTTTAAAGCATTATGATTGCCGGCCGCGTGTAGCGCAGTCGGAGGAGGTGCTGGCTGTCGCGTGCACCCGATATCAGGTTCTTGGTTCGGGTTTCTCGCCCAGGGCAACCAAGCCTTCCATCCCTTCGCGGTCGATGAATTGGTACCAGACTTGTCTGGGAAGGGTAAAGCGCTGACTTCCTCATCGGCTGGTCACCACAAGTCATTGTATGGCCAATCACGCATTCAAATCGCCTCCACGACCTCCCGTAGAAGTAGAATGCGTGGCGCACCACAAAAGGAATTGAGCAACGCCGTCCTTTAACCTTGACGTAGTCGCTGCTTTGTTACGCTTTGAAGCAACATTCCTTCCATGCTTTTTTTCAAAAAATAATTTTTTTATAAAAACGTTTCATATACACCATTTTCACGTCGTATTAGACACCTTTCAAATCACATTGGATACTCTTCTAAACAAACGACTTCTAAATCGAAATGTTAAAAAACTGTACAACTTTGAAATTTTTTAGTTTACCTGCCTCTATCTGTGTAGTAATTTTACTAAAATTTATTTTCTGAAAAACAATAATTTAATAAAAATAAATTTCGTTTTGAAGAGCAACAAGGCAGCAATCAAGTAGTGCATTAAAAGACTGCTGAATCGCGCCATGCACTCGAAGAGTAAATCGTAATGTTTATTTGATTAATACTGCAGTTAATACTGCCTTCATGCAGAATGAAAGTGAGGATATTTTTTTTGCAATTTCGTAATTTACACCGTTTGCAGGTGTGAAATTGCATGCAAACAGAAATTCTGCTATCAATCGGATAAAAGTCGCGACGCCTTGGGCGAGGGCATGGCGCGGTCTTTTTGGCACTTGAAAAAGGTCGTCTTCTTGCTCTTTTAAAAAGTTCCGAGTCATTGTTTTCCTCAAAAGACAAAAATTTAATAAAATTTCAAACAATTTGTTCGCTTATTGGGTAGGCGAACCAAAACTTCAAAAAAACTTCTACTAAAATTTTATTCAAGCAAAAAATTATTCTAACTTTTTTGGAGAGTCTCAATTTTAACGTAGAAGAAGTTCATTTCGACCTGGTAGACTTGGCTTTGACTTCAAAAGTCTTAGCCTAGCCTAGAAGAGTCTCCGATTCGACGTGAAAATGGTATATTGAGACAGCTGAAATAAAAGATTTCAAAGAATGTTTTACCGATTTTTGTAAAAAAAATATTACGACCGACTTGGAGCGTACGTAGTCTAACCCAGTTTAATCGCTGCCAATGTCTCAGGTCTCTGTCAGTGTAAAACACTATACCTATGAAAGTTTTAGACAAACACCAGTGATACTCAGTACCATAAGGACAAAGACAATGGCAAATCTTTTTCTGGAATGTGCCACTCATTCTACTTCTACGAAGTGTCGTGGAGGCGATTTGAATGCGCATTTATCCTAAACTATGGCCTGTGGTGGCCGGCAGATGAAGGTTGAAAAAACCTATCAAACTTCGCCCTTCGTGTTATTTGGAGTGCTAATGTCGAGTCTGACATCCGTCCTGCGTATCACGCTGAGTACGGTAGCTTACGGTAGATATGGGTGACTAGGGTCACGGTCACCGATTTCGCCCAGATATCAGGTGTAGGGGTTATTATCTGGGACGCCGATCACAAATCTGACATTCGTTTTTCCTGTTATGCTGAAGTACGGTAGGTAGCGAAGAGGTGCGTGTCACTAAGGTCATAGAATTTACTATTAAAGCCTTAGTCACCCACACCTACCGTACCCGTACGAAATTTCAAAAACGGATGTTAGGTTCGTGATCAGCACCCAAATAACCCCCGGGCGAGGTTTGAGCGAAATATGTGATTATGACCTAGACAGCCTCAGACACCCGTATCTATCGTAACCTACCGTAACCGTACGAAATTTCAAAAACGGATGTCAGGTCCGTGATCAGCAACCCAAGTAACAACTCTGAGCAAAGTTTGGGCGAAATTTTTCTCGACCTCTTCTCGACTTCTGAAACAGTGCCGAGCAGGCCAGTGTTTTACCCTTCCCAGACAAGTCTGGAAGCAATTCACCGACCCCGGAGGGATGGAGGAATTGGTTGGCCCGGGCGGGAAATCCGAACCAAGAAGCTGGTTTCGGGTGCACGCGATAGCTCCTCCGACTGCGCTTCATGCGCTCCTAGTGACTTCCTTCCGATCTCCAATCCCATAAAATATGTTCATCTACTGTTCCCACTGGGAAAGACACGGATGACGTACCAATTCGCTGTTTTTTCACCGGTGCCAATGTCATGTCCTTGACTCCAGCCACAACCACTTTGTTCAGCTCTGATGGCGGGATGAGCTGGTATCGCATCTGCATGGTTTTCGACATCTGCAGGACTTCCGCGAGGCGCTCGAACTGCTTCATCCTGCGATTCGATCTCTCCCGAGCTGTCTCCGCGCTGCGATGCATGTTCGGAGTTCAGATCTCACGCAGAGTCTAAATTTGATTCAGTCAATCACGAACAAATCATTTTCTAAGTTGCGGGCAGCAACACACACACACAACACAATGGAGGATAGTTGATACTGACCAGAGGGGTGGAAGGAAAAGATGCGAGAAATTTTCTTCCCTTCCCTTTTTTATTCAAAGCGCTTTCAAAACGTTTTGAAAAATTAAGCATTCTCATCCCAGTTCAATCGCCAATATCTTTCAATTATCTGGTTACCAGCTTAAGGGCCCGTCTGACTAAGGCCCCGTTTATACTTCGTCGCAGCGCGACGCGATGGCCACGCAATGAGGCCAAATTGATCGATCGCGTCGCACAATCAATATGGCCACTATACGTGGCGTCGCGTCGCGCAGCGACGAAGTATAAACGGGGCCTAATGGTTGAGAATTCGCCACAGTAACTGATAGCATACGATCGATACTGCTTACGTGCTCGATGTCTACCTATCTCCGAAAGTGCCCATTTCAAGGGATCTGTCGATAAAATCAATCGATAGCGGTCAACCAAACAAACAACGATGTTTTATTTTTGTAACACCCACCCATGGGCCAATATAATGACGTGACTTTCACTTTCACAAGTGCCAGCACCGAAGAAAAATCAATAAAATCGATCGATCATGGCCAGTCGACAGACATTATTTGCTTGTTGTGGAGCACATGTAGGCGCGCTAACTGTTCCTGTTTGAATGCTTTCATCCCGGAGGAATTTGCCCCATTGTAGTTTCACGACTCCAGAGGTCGAAGAGAGTTCGAAAATTTTTTTCGCTCAAACCTTGTCCAGGGGAAGGGTTATTTGGGGTGCTGATCACGAATCTGACATATATTTTGGTAATTTCTGCCGATTACGGTAGACTATGGTAGTTGCGGGTGACTAAGGATGTCAAGGCCATAATCACAAATTTCGCCCAGAGTTCGGCTATGAGGGTTATCTGGGATGCCCATCACGAATCTGACATATGTTTTGGTAATTTCTGCCGATTACGGTAGGCTACGGTAGGCGGGTGACTGAGGCTGTCAAGCTCACAATCACCGATTTCGCCTAAACTTCGGCTATAGGGTTTATATAGGGTGTCCATCACGAATCTGGCATACGTTTTGGAAATTTCTGCCGATTACGGTAGGCTACGGTAGTTTTGGGTGACTAAGGCTGTCAAGCTCACAATCACGGATTTCGACTAAACTTTGGCTATAGGGATTATCTGGGGGTGCCGATACGAATCTGACATCCGTTTAATATTACATTGCTTTACATTGCCACGTTCAATGATACACTGCACTGGAGCACGGTAGGTCACGGTAGGTATGGGTGACCAGAGGCTATCGAGGTCACAATCAGCGGCTTCTCCCAAACTTCGTCTATGGGATGATTAGGGGCTATTGATCACGTACCATCGCCATAGGTGCGGGTAACCTTAGTCACCCGAACCTAAACCGATGGTACATGATCGTCGAAGTATAAATGGGGCCTTATGATGCGGCACCCTTCAGACAACGCCACAGTACGCTGTATTGCGTACAGTGATCCTCCTGCAGGATCTCGCTGCGTCAGAAGCTGCCAAGTCCATCGCGTATGCCGCAAAACTCTGTTTCCGGCCATATGTAGCTATAGCCCTCTTTCCTCCTAACTTGCATCAATAATAGCCCAGGAGTTGGATTCATCAAGAATTAAACCCGCGAGTATGCGGAGTAGAGATGAGTGCATCATTCTGGGTATCCCCTACTTCCTATACCTGAGGGGTAGTCCTTGATGAAACCGGCTCCTCTACTTCACTTCAACGCTTGGGCAGAACACACCAGTGCGGTGTAAAAGTTTTGATTTCGTGAACACAGGGCATCGTATAGTGTTGCGATTCAGGTTGACCCACCACTTCCCCCCCCCCCCTTTGAGCCGCAGCATAGCATAGCACCAAAAATGTTAAGCCACAAATGAAAAAACGGACGCCACATCTATAAAAGGGCCCAAAAATGGCTGCAATGGCCTAAAATCGCTCGCTTCCTCCGTCGTTGTGCGACTCTGCGTGACAGGACCCACGATTAGCTGGGCGCGCCCTTTAAATCCGAGGTAAGCTCGCCTGCCGACGCCCGTTGGTGAGTTTTTCCCTTTTCTTTTAGTTTGAATTTGATTTTTCTAATTTTTAGATTTCAAGCCCATCTAGGATGTGCTCTATCACATCATAGATGTAACATCACACCCGTACAACTCAGATTGCTCCTCCATTCCCCCTTTTAATTACACACCAATACTCTGAATGAGCTCAGAACGTAACTCAACGCGACAAAACTAGCCTCTTCCAAATCTGACAATATCTCTGGAAAGCGGAGAAGACGACTACGGCGGAAAATGAGAACGAATGTAGAGCTTCGGCTACTCGGAGAGCGTCGAGGACTTAAAACCAGGCTGTGGCTTGCGAAAAAGGCAGGTATCCTAGAAAAGGCAGGTACTCTCCGAAAGGTTCTAACACTGCTGCTAGTGGAGTTTTTAATGATTTGTTGAGGCTCATATGTAAGCAGAGGGTAACGAGATTTTCGTAACGCGCAAATTGTTACGATTGCGCCATGCCCTGCGCCTGAAACCTTGCATTTCCGACTCGATTGATTCTGCATGAGACGAATGCTTGTTATAATCTTGCTACTGCTTGGTCTGGTTAACCTAAGCTGTGCTTCTTTTGACCTTTTCCGTCGTCCAGTGGCTGCAGTTAGCCGATTAACCTCTCCATTCAGACTGAATGTTGTTTCATCAGTCCACAGAATCCGTCTTGGAAAACTCCGGCTCACATTTAAATCGTGCAGTCAATAAATTTGCATGTCATGGCAGTCACCATACTCGCATATTGTGCCTTTCACGTGATTGTAAAGTTCTAAACGTTAAAAAATGCATAGCAGAGGTTAACGTGGCCAAGTAGTAACAAAATTGTGACAAGCATTCAGCCCATGCACAATCAATCGAGTGTGAAATTTAAGGTTTCAAGCGGGGCACGGCGCAATCTTGACGAGACGGCTCTTTGCACGCCTCGTCGCTTAGGGAATGCGGATCTGCTAGGGAAGGGACACCAGGGTGGGTGCCATCCAAGCTGCTCTTAACTGCTTCCGTCGCCCAGTGGAGTCCGCGGCTGTGCGCATGCAGGATACAGGATAGAGGACGGCGTTATTCAATTCCTTTGGGATGCGCCACGCATTCTACTTCTACGGGATATCGTGGAGGGGAGTTGAATGCGTATTTGGCCATATGACTTGCGGTGTTCATCGGCTGGCCACCGCAATGACTTGCGATGGCCAGCCGATGAACAAGTCAGCGCTCTATCCTTTCCAGACAAGTCTTGTACCAATCTACCGACCGCGGAGGGATGGAAGGCTTGGTTGGCCTGGGCGGGCAATCCGAACCAGGAACCTGGGATCCGGTGCACGCGACGTCCGCTCCTCCGACTGCGCTCCACGCGTCCTGCTGTGCGCATACGGCTGGAAAAATACGCAAAAAATGCCTCAGAATTCCGTACGCGTCAAGACTCCCCAAAGCCCAAGAAGTCAGCTGAAACGCAAGTATAGCACAACGCTGGGGAACCGAACTCCCCACCTCCCTCGTATGAAGCGACGCCACTTCCACTCTGCCACGACCCGCTTGACGGCGGTACCAGAGCGGGCGCACAAGACATCGATCGAACGTGGCAACGTGGACGCCGACGCGCGGTCTCTAAGCTAGGAGGGCGCAGACAACCGGTGTACGGTAGCCATTCAGGGGTGCATTCGTCGGAATCGTTTTACACTATTTTCGAAACGTGCGGACTCGCATTGTCCCGCAATAGGATCGGGCCTCTTCGATTGACCAAACCTGGCCGTTTTTCAATCAATTTTGGTTCATCACTTCAATTTCGGCACAGTTCTTCTCCGATGTGATGGTATCTCTAGTCTTCAAGAACATGTAATGGACTATACCAGCCGCTGTCTACCACACGGTCACCATGTTCTTCTTTGGGTGAAGACTTGGTCTCGCCATTTCCTTAGACTGTCATTCTTGTCCAGCCGTTGTGCAGAGCGGCGACGGTTGTCATAGAGGATCCATTTTTCGTCGCATGTCTCAATCTTGTCCTCCTTTGGAATGCGCATCCTCAACGAAACACGGGTGTCGCGGCGCTCCAGCATCTACCCGGCGGTCAGTTCGTGCAGGATCCATTCATCCAATTTCTTCAGTTTCCTATCGCATTTAAGTGACGAGTGGTGGTGCTGCCGTCGACGCCGAAATGCTGTGGTGGCTCCCTCACAGTTTGATGCGGATCCGCTTCCACCATGGCTTTGAGTTGGTCGTCATTAAGGAGCGTGGCATACCAGGGTCTTCATCTTTGGGGGTTTTACCTGGGTCTTCAGGGGGACGGTCAGGAGGTACACCCGCCCCCTGCTGGGGGGCGTGCCAGCTTCCCTCATCCTCCTTGCTTACCCATCCCAGCTCCTAGGTTTCACCGAGAGTCTAACGGCTGCCTTACGCAACCTTTAACACGCAAAACAAAAGTTTCCGGTCCTCCTGACGCCACGCCCCCAGCAGGGGCGGGTGTACCTCCTGTCGCGCTGCCGCGTCTTCATCTTCGAGATCTTCATTTCCAGATCGAAACCTTTTGAATCAGTGACGAAGTGTGCGTTCCTTAAGGCCCCGCAGAATTTTGCGGCGTCGCCGCTGCCCTATGTTTAACCATAGGGCGGCGCGGCTGGCCGCCCAGCAGCACCGGCGGCACCGGCGCCGCCGGGTGGAATGATTCAAGTCATTTCCGCCAGCGACGCCGCCGGTGCCGGCGAGCTCTGCGTCTCTGCCCTATGGTTAAGCATAGGGCAGCGGCGACGCCGCAAGTCTTCGGGGGCCTTTAGCGAAGACCTCCCCAAATGCAGCGCTCCATTCATATAAGTAGAGCACCCGAATATCACCTTGATTCAAAGTGTAAAAACGACGACAAGAACTCGGCAAGGGCAATTACGTCACAAAAGCCATAAATTGTAAGACAGCGAAGATTCTGCGCTTTTAGCGCATATATACAGTGCCTGAAACGGAAACATTTGTAGTCACGAAAAATCGACCAAAAATTGAGGCAGCAAAATCGGCTGCTATGCAACGACTAAAGATAACAAAGGTGGTCTCGACCTGAGTTGCTCCCGATCTCCGTGACTCGGACGTCGCCTGTCGATCGACAACATTCGCAAAAATTTACGATCTACGACCGAAAATGTCGTAATCGTTGAAAAAATTGCAAAAAATCACCATAGATCATAATTACACTCCTGTCTCCGATCACTAGAGGCTTCACTGAGTTCTTTAATTCATCCAGTGAGTCTTCTAGGTTCGTTCCGTAACAAAAGGGACAGAAACACATCAGCCGATAGGAGCACACTCCATGGCGCCACGAGTACACGTGATGACCACAAGGCAGCATAAAAATGCGACGATCCCCGTATACCTTTATTGACTTGGCAAGAGGCAATCACTACTTCCATTGAATGCTCCAGAATGGTGTTTTGATGCCGAAGCCGTCTTCCCCACTCGAGAAGCCGAAACCCAGCACTGAGAACTGCGCACGACGTTCACTAACCTCAAAGCCCGTGTCTAAATTGAGACCGGCACCCATTTTGGTGTGTCCAAAATCGCGCTCCGACCATATCACTTTACTCTCAACACCAACGTCCACGCCCTTATTGGAGATCCCGAAGTTCGCCCCAGCCTTAACCACGTCGATAGAGCGCTCATCGTCGATCGTGAAGTGGCCCATGGTAGCCCGTGCTCCCACTTCTACACCTTTCCCGAGGAACACATTTCCATCAACATTCAGCACCTTCACATTCTCGTCGATGTTCACCAGGGAGCCCTGCATTTCGGTCGCCATTCCGTCGTCGTCGACGCGGAAGTTCTGGACGGCAGACGCGCCCAGCTCCGTGCCCGCTACAGCACCCACTATACCGCCGGTCACAGCACCGGCAATGGAACCCACGGGTCCCCCAACGGAGCCGACTGTTGCACCCGTAGTCGCACCCATATAGGCGAGAGCAGCAGCCCCTGCCCACTCTCCACCGGTGCACAGCGCGCAGAGGAGCGTCTTCTTCCCAGGATTCCGCTTACAGTCGAGGGCGTCTTCCAGTAGGCTTTCGGCGAACTCTAGCGACTCCCGAATTCTACCCCTCTCTTTCATAAGGCTGTCGTCTTTCAGATCCTCTCGAAGACAACCAATGATCCCGCGTAGGGCCTCGATTTCGCTGTCGATGTCGACTTCGTCGTAGATCGCCTTGCCGATACGAAACCCAGCGGCGACGATAGACAGGACGAGAGTCACCTTTCCAGACACCTAAAAACAGCAGCCTTTCATCTGAAGTTCAGTTTCATGCGGATGCAAAGAATCGGTTACCTTCAACACTTTCTGTATTCTTTCAGCCGCTTTGACAGTGCCTGGAGAGACGCGAATGTGGGGATTTGCACGGTTGGACACCCCGTTGGGATCGACGCAAATACGATGGAAGTCGGATCTTGTGCCTGGACTCGGATTGTTGAAGCGGACGACATTCGCACCTAAAATTCGCGCCGGATTAAATACGAATTAGCTCAATTTTTTAAAGGCTTAAGTGGCTGGTACTGAGGTTGCAAGCTGTTATAGGAATGCTTTGTTACCATCAAAACTCTGGCGAGATCCGGGACCTGAACCTGCACCTCCTACTAACCGGGCGGGAACACGCTACGTAATTAATTTAAAAGTAAACTAAAAGGAAGGTAAGTAAGTAAAGTAAAAGCGAAGGGAAAGTAATGCAAAAGTAAAGTAAGGTAAGGTAAGTAAGTAAAGTAGGTAGGTAAGCAGGTAAATAAAGTAAGTAAGTAGAGTAAAGCAAAGTAAAGTAAGTATGTCGTAAGTAGTACTAAGTAGGTATATGCTGAATTACCATCCTCATCAATTAAAGCAGGAATCTGAAGGTTTTGCTTTATTTGTTACGAAATTATAAAAGTAAAATTAAGGTTAAAGTAAAGTAAGAGAAAGGTAAAAGTAATGGTATCACCTGTATCACCTGTCGTCTCGTGGATCATCGACTTGCTCAAGCGGGCGCCAACACGTCTCCATTCGTCCCTGTCGTGTGCCAGAGTGCTCCAATGGATCCTCCTCGCTCGAGGGACACGAAGAGCGTCATATCGGTCGTTCAGGGCTTTCACGAAGAAGTCCGACCAACGCGTTGGTGGGCGTCCTGGTGTTCTTTTGACATCCCGCGGAATCCAGTCGGTGATGACCCTCGTCCAGCGGGTGTCTGCGAAGCGCATTACGTGGCCGGCCCACCTAATTTTCGACAACTTGGCCCACGTGACAGCGTCTCTGATCTTCGAACGTCGGCGATGCTCGAAACTCCGGAGGCCTTCTCTCACTTGCGTGAGTCGTGTCACTCCGAGCATCGTCCTCTCGATTCCACGCTGCGCGACGCTGATCGCGCGTTCGTTCTGCTTTCGTATAGCCCAGGTCTCTGAGGCGTATGTTAGGGCAGGAAGAACAGTGGAGTCGAATAGGTGGGCACGGAGTCGGACGTTCTTCGTCTTCTTCGCGACTTCTTCGACGCTCTTGAAAGCTCCCCAAGCCGCTCTTTTCCTCCTGCTCAGCTCTGGCGCTAGATCGTTGGCCATATTGACTTCGCGACCCAGATAGACGTAGCTGGAGCATTCGGTGGTGTTCGCCCCGTTGAGCGAGAATGGGGCATCAGAAACCCATCCGTTCCTCATGAACATCGTCTTCGTAAGATTCAGCTGCAGTCCGACGTTCCACATATGTACACGATCGAAGTCGGCCAGCATTCGCTCCGCCTGGCTGATGCTCGGTGTTATGAGCTCGATGTCGTCAGCGAAGCGAAGATGGTGCAGTTGCCGGCCGTCGATCTTCACTCCCATGTCTTCCCATTCTAGTTCGCGAATGTCGTTTTCGAGGGTGGCGCTGAAGAGCTTCGGGGATATGGTATCCCCCTGCCGAGCCCCTCTCTTCACGTCGATGACGACGTCGTTGTAGAATGGTGAGATCTTGGTTGTGAATCCACTGTACAGCTCTCGAAGGACTCTGATGTACTGAGTAGAAACGCCCTGGGTGAGCAGGGCTTCCATGACCGCTTCAGTCTCGACGGAGTCGAATGCCTTCTTCAGGTCGATGAACGTAAGGCACAGCGGCAGCTTGTACTCTCGCGACACTTCGATGAGCTTCGTAATGGTGTGTATGTGGTCGACCGTGCTGAATCCTCTCCGAAATCCTGCTTGTTCGCATGGCTGTCCTTCGTCCAGCGTTCTGCTAATCCTATTCAGGATAACTCGAGTGAACAGCTTGTAGACTACGGACAACAGGCAGATCGGGCGATAGTTGCCAATGTCGTGCACGTCTCCCTTCTTGTACAGCAAGACGGTTCTGCTGGTCTTCCACTGAGATGGAACCTTGCACTCCGACAGGTAACGTGTGAAGAGCCGCGCCAGGGTGTTGATGAGCGCTGGCGGGAGGTTCTTCAGGTGTTCGGGTCTGATCCTGTCGGGACCGGGTGCTGTACGTTTCTTCACCGACGAGATGGCGTGTCGGATTTCAGAAGGGAGAACAGAGGGACGACGTATCCATCCTACGGAAGATTGCGTGGGGGCAGGTGGACGTGGCTATCCAAGAGATCGAAATGAAAAGTAAAATAAAGCAAAAGTAAAGTAAGAGTAAAGTAAAGGTGAAGTAAAAGTGAGGTAGAAATAAAGAAAAGTAAGGTAAAGTGAAAGTAAAAGTGAAGTAAATTAAAAGTAAAGTAAAAGTTAAGTAAAGTAAGTAAGTAAAGTAGGCAAGCTAGTAAGAAAATAAAGTTAAGCAAAATAAAGAAAACTGAGGTAAGTATAATAACTCCGGTCGTCCGCTGTCCTTGACAGTGTCGCGGTTGGGACGCACGGTGATATTATTAGTTAATTCAATTTACTGTGTATGATAACTTTACACCACAGAACGCGCAGTTCTCGCATTAGTTTATTCTACATGTAGACATGAATATTATATACGACATCAAGGAGGAAGAAGAAAGGTGTCAGCCTGACGGCCGAGCACCTCAAAGCCCACACACCACTGAAGAACCCAAAAGGGCGTTTTTCTGTCCTCTCTGGGTTGCGGGGCCTCTAACAAGGGAAGGGTCTGAAGCGTATGTCTGAACGGAGGGGGGGGGGGACTCATTTAGGGAGAATCCCCACCCCTCAGTCAGTATGAAAATGTGTTTATTTTTTGCCAAGTCGTTCAACCCAAGGAGTAGGAGGTCACAATGGGATACGGTGTAGCACGCGTTTGGGGGTCTTGAACGCCCACGATGCTCCTACAGCCAGTGGCTCGGAGCGCAGGTGGGTAGAGGGTTGACTCATGCGAGAGAGGTCAGGGGTTTGGCTCCTCTGCGTTGCTGCACTTTTGCATTTCAACTGATTGGTAAAGATTTGGGGGATTCTGACGTCTATACCATTTTCAGACGTTTTCTGCGCATTTTCCAGCGGTACGTTGTGGTATTCAACATGGTGATGTACAAATGTTCAACACCAGTGATACACAGGTACAAAGTGCATGAAGCACCACTGGGCACCCTACGGGTAGCGTATAAAGGCTACAGGCTCTCATAGTCTGTTTCCATGCATGAACCAAAGGTCTCAGGAAAAGCCATCCTGCTCGGATTTTCAAAGGAGACCACGTTGTGACGTCGGAGGTGGTTCAAATGAGAAACGAGGTGTGCGGATTCCGCAAATTAAGCTAAACGGCATCGATACACTCTTTCCCTCATGACTGCCTGTCACCTGGAAATCAGAGGTCTGCTGAAGGTTTTCTAGAACCTAACACCAACAATGTCCGCCGACGGTCGAGTGGTGATCCACCTGCTCACGCTGAAGCTCACCTTTAGACAAGGAACCTTCGAGGGAAGAAATCAAGCTGGCCGAACGGATGGCCAGCATACTCAAGGACTTCGAAGCCCGTCAACTTGAAGTTGACGAAGACGAACAGCTGGAAGTGGTGGAAGAAGAAGAGGAAGATTGGGATCCGCAAGATGAACTGATGAACGTGGAGAGGCAAGCAAGCAGTGGGCATGTGATAACGTTTTCGGGTGGAACTCTTGTTTCGGAGGAAAGGGTACGTCTTCAATTGAATTTCGGTTGCGTGCTCATAACCATGGAGGAAGACAACGCGATTCACTACACAGGCACTTTGTACCTGTGTATCACTGGTGCTGAACATTTATCACCATGTTGAATACCACAGCGTACCGCTGGAAAAATGAGCAGAAAACGTCTGAAAATGGTATAGACGTCAAAATTCCCCAAATCTCAACCAGTCAGTTGAAATGCAAGAACGCAGCAGCGCAAAGGAACCAAACCCCTGACCTCCCTTGCAGGAGTCAACCCTCTACCCATCTGCGCTCCGAGCCACTGGCTGCAGAAGCATCTGCGGGCGTACAAGACCCCCAAACGCGTGCTGCGCCGTGTCCCATTGTGACCCCCTACTCCTTGGGTTTAGCGACTTGGCAAAAAATAAACACATTTTCATACTAATTGAGGGGTGAGGATTCTCCCTATATGACTCTCCCCCCCCCCCCGTTCAGACATACGCCTCAGACCCTTCCCCTACCCTGGCTGGTCTGGTACCAAGCCACGAACACGGGAAGTTTGGAAGGGAGTGGCGTGCATTCCCTTTTCCCCACTGCCCGCCCTGCACATTTTGGACGAGTTTGTGACGCTCGGAAACTGCGCCGCGGTTCGCGGATTTGTTATTTGGCGTGACGTTGCCCAAAAACGGAGCAGCACCAGCCTCCCGAAATCAACAGCATCCATGAGAATATGAATGAGCGAAAGAAATTTTAAAAACGGGCAACGAACGAAGGATGATTTCGAGAAAAATAGCTGGACAACACAAAAAGAGATAAGAAACACAAAAAATAATCAGAAGATAGGCTTAAGCAGCCCGCTCGCTTGTAATACGGATGAACGTACCAACGGGCCGTCCATCCTTCACTCTTCCCAATGTCATATCTCTCACTCCAGCCACCGTCACGTTGTTCAGCGCAGATTGCGGGATGAGCTCGTATCGCATCTGCATGGCCTTCGACATTTGCAGGACTTCCGCCAGGCGTTCATACTGCTTCATCCTGCGATTAAATTTCTCTCGAGCAGTCTCCCCGCTACGATGCATGTTGCTGGTTTGGATCTCACGCACAGTCTAAATTTGATTCAGTCGTTTACAGACAAATCAGTTCCTAAGTTGCGAGCATCAACACGCTGTGAGTGGAGGGTAGATGAAAATGATCAGAGGGTTATGAGGAAAAGATGGTAGAAATTTTCTTCTCTTTCTTTTCTATCCAAAGCGCTTTCAAAACGTCCTCAAAAATTAAGCACTATCATCTCAACTCACTCCCTAGTTTTTCAATTATCTAGGTACCAGCTTAAAGGGCCATCTGACTAATGGCTGAGAATTCGCCACAGTAACTGACAGTACATGATGATATTACTTAGGTGCTTGATGTCTACCTATAAAGTTCCCATTTCAAGGGGCCATCCTGGCTAAAGATCAATAAAATCGGTCGATAGCGGTCAGCCGAGCACTGATGCTTATCTTCTGTGACGCCTGTCCATCGGCTAACATAATGATTTTCACCTTGAACGGCAGCACCGAAGAATAATAAAAAATAATTCTCAATAATGGCCAGACTGCAGACATTACTTGCTTGTTTCAAAACAAAAGTATTCCGGTGATTTCCACCTCAAAAAGACGCTCTAGCCAAAAATCGATAATTCTGATCGATAACGAATGTTCGATCAATACTGTTTAACAACAGTAGGGATGGCTGTCATATTTCCGTGTTTCCTACTTCAAATGTCGATTCACCCCATCAGAGATCAATTATGTCGTTGGAGATATGTGGACCGTTGAACGAGAGGAAGAACAGACGGACAGATGGTCGTGAAGGAGACGTGCCGTTTATATCTTTTATACAACAACTGATGTTGTTATCGGACACAGCTGGCATCGAAATGAAACAAAGCAGTCAATTTGTTCAATGGTCTGTTTCGATGATTTTCCTCGCTCTGATATCTGTGTTGCAAACACCGCTGCAAACCGGGTGTATGAAAAAAAAGCACAAGAATGAGAGACTTTGAGGGAGAACGTCAGTGGTTGATGGTCTCAAGAAATGCATCACTGTAATTACACGGTGCATGAACAGCGTTGACACACCTTTTGTTTCAATTAGTTTTGCTTTTCACTAGAAAAAAAGTTTCAACTTTCCATAGAGCCTTGAAAGGGGACATAGGTGGCTGGATAGAGCCTGTGATCACGGTTACAATTGTCTAGGTTAAAACTGCAAAATGCACCTTTAGAACGAGTTCAGACCTGCTAAAGTAACCCATTGAGCTGTTTCTCCGCGCATTTTATAATACCGCTACCGGCATCTGATTGGTGTAGTGGCAGTATTCTCGCTCCGTGAGAGATATTTATTTATTTATCCGCATAAACGGATGCAGTTCTGGAACGTCGATGATGTTGTCGCATTCGCTGTTAGCCACTGATATATATAGAGATGGTCGAATATATAAATATATAAATATAAATAAATAAATATTTATTAAGAAGGCATTCGACTCCGTCGAGACTGAAGCGGTCCTCGAAGCCCTGCTCACTCAGGGTGTTCCTACACAGTACATCAGAGTCCTTCGAGAGCTGTACAGTGGATGCACGACCAAGATCTCTCCATTCTACAACGACGTCGTCATTGACGTGAAGAGAGGGGTTCGGCAGGGGGATACCATATCCCCGAAGCTCTTTAGCGCCACTCTCGAAAACGTCATGCGCGAACTAGAATGGGAAGACATGGGAGTGAAGGTCGACGGCCGGCAACTACATCATCTTCGCTTCGCTGACGACATCGTGCTCATAACACCGAGCATCAGCCAGGCTGAGCGAATGCTGGCCGACTTCGATCGTGTATGTGGGAACGTTGGACTGCAGCTGAATCTTACGAAGATGATGTTCATGAGGAACGGATGGGTTTCTGATGCCCCATTCTCGCTCAACGGAACGAACATCTCCGAATGCTCCAGCTATGTGTATCTGGGTCGCGAAGTC